>JAOPJM010527686.1:0-2500 GCA_027124095.1 Muusoctopus leioderma
GTGTTGGACACATGGAGATCAAAGAGGCGCTCAGGGTTGCAATTGGCGAGATGGTTAAAAACTTTGTGGGTATTCACTATATGTAGGTTGTTATGGTGTCGTGTTAAATGACCAAACCACTTCATTTTCTGCCATTCAATCGACAAGAGTTTTGTGGTTGCAGTCTTCCCAATAATTTCTTTCCTAACACTCTTGTTATATATATATATATATATATATATATATATATACACATACCATTGTTTTTACATTCATTTTTCTCTCCTGGTATGGTTTGAATGTCTGACATCTCATTTTTCCACATCCTTGTTGGAACTTCCCTTGCTACAGGTACCTTTTACTATTAGCATTTGCTACTTTTTCACCCCAGCACTTATTATCCACCCACATCACATATCCTTACCAATGTAGTGGTCACTTCTGTATACATTCACTGATATCTTTTTATTCCTAGCAACTCTGAGCCTACCTGTGCTCTACCTTTCATGCAAGTTAACATTGCACTCCCAATATATCATTTTTTGTTAAGATTCTTAGAAAGCCAAAACCATGCAGATTTGAAATAAAGGATTGCGAACAGAACAACAGTTTACATTTTGCCTTATATTCTATATTTCGGAGTTAAGACTCCATCAACAGGAAAATTTAAGAAAGGATGTTGAGCCAAAATCTTTTGCCCAGATGTGTAGGAAGAGGAGGAAAGTGACATGTGCAGACTGGTATTGTCACAATAACCAATCTGCCTTGTGCAACTCTCGTCTACTGTTGATTGCTGGATTTAGTTTATTGATGAGGATGGCCCCCTTGATCCACAAGTTGCCGATTTTATGCTCTGTTGCCTTGATGGTGACTGTGAAATCCTGTGTGTGGCATTTCTCCAGGTGTTTCCTGAATGACGCGTTCGTCTGCACGTGTTCCTTGATGTGGATATGCAGTTTTCGGATGGTGCTTCTGATATAGGAACTGCTACATATATTGCAGACTATTTGGTACACTATGTAGGCACTCAAGCACATGTCTGCATTGTTTATGGGGCAGTTGGCCAAAGTGCACCCAGATCACCGCTGTCTGTTGGACGATTTTTAGATAGGAGTTTCCTCAAAGGAGGGACCGGAGTGCACCATCTGTATGATCAGTCCCTTTTGACGGATCGCTCGATGGATTGCAGCAGTGGTTCTATCATTGAAATATGGCAGTCTCAGGTAGCACATTTTTTGTCTTTTTTACCTCCAGTATCATAGATCTTCCATGTTCAGTGTCTCTCTATCATACACTTCCTTACACATGCTTTGTACATTCTGCCAACATGGAAACAGAAACCATTTGTTATTGTTGTTGTTTAGTCCCTGGTCAACCCTGATTGAGCAGACCTATGACCAAAGATGTTCCAGCCGTGATCATCCTGTCTTTTTGTATATTCAGGGCTACATTATCCAATGTGTCCTTCCTTTTTAAAAACAGTAAGGTGTGATTTGAGGGAGATTTTTCTGCTATGTCAAGCAGGTTGAGCGACTACGCGGATGGCTTCCATCGAATGTAAAACCTTTTGTTGCAACCAGAGGCAACACCTGTTGAACTTAGCACTCCTCCCCTTCTTACTGCTGATTAAATTGATCTTAGGGGAACAGCCATTCTCGAATTAAATGGCTTGGCCACATACTGAATACTATGCCCATAAATACTCTATTGGTTTTGACGTCTGTGTCCTGCCCCTCTCTTGTGTGTGTGTGTGTGTGTGTGTGTGTGTGTGTGTGTGAGAGAGAGAGAGGAGGGGGGAGTGACCTAATGGTGTCCATGGTAAATGCATCACTTGTAATTTCATCACCTGGTAATTTCATCGCAAGGCAATTGCATTGCGAGCCAATACATCATCGGTGGTAAATTCATTGTCAGCGAAATACATCATTGGCAAATTCATCGTCATGCATTTTAGTCTCAGAATAAATACGTTGCATTTCATTAACAATCAAAAAGAAATTCAAAGGCTAAAACTTAAATAATATTAAATTTACTTAATATATATAGATGAGAACAAATTAAAGTTACTTTTAAAACTAGAATCACAAAGTAATGCAGTAACAAGATAATACTATTTTAAATTAGAGGACGCATTCTAAAAAGACAAATTATGGCCAATGTCTCTTAACTCTTAACGTCCTGTAAGACATGGTTCCACACAGTACCACATCATCAAATTCCCATGAATAATTGAACTACACATATGGTGAAAGTGAAATATTTTAGTGTGAACACACCTCAAGCACTTCTGTTTCTTGCCTGTAAAATTCATAATGAATAAGCTCCCAAAAACCCGTTTTAAGGTACTTTCTGCTCAATCATTACAGGACTTGGAAAAATTTTAACAGGATGTTAAGAGTTAAAGACTTTTCTTGAACTATAATTTAAAATGCAATAAAATTTAAAGATTATTCAAATTGAAGCATATTTTCAAATTTTCTATAATTTTAGTTTATGAAAACAACTCCAAAATATCAATTTA
>JAOPJM010527686.1:7500-10316 GCA_027124095.1 Muusoctopus leioderma
CAGTCTCGCCTTGGTTGCGCTCTTCTCCTTTTACCGTCTATTTTTCCAAACATGATTGTATTTGCAAGGGACACAGTCAGTCTACTGATGTGACCAAACCACTGCATTTCTAGTCTTGCTGTTTCTATGAGTCTTTCTCTCTTCCCAAACAACGCATTAAGTTATTCGAAGATTGACTGGTTGGTTCGGTAGTCTTTCCACGTAATGCCAAGAATTCTGTAAAAGCATCTCATACTAAAAATGTTATCTCAATATTTGTTTAGTATGTCCACGTCTCACATCCATACAACACAAGTTCATCCAGGAGTGGATCGAAAACGGCTGTATTCTTTACAGTAATAAATGTCTAAACAGCAGAGCGCCTAGTCAATTGCAAGCAGTAGATAAAACCATTATACCGTTTCTCCACTTGCCCTACTCTGATATAAGCGTATATGTATGTTTGTATTTTGTAATTGTGCACGCGTGAGCATGTGTTTCTGTCTGTATACATATTTTAACATTGATGAACCGGTTTAAAATATATTCAAAAGTAGACTCTTAATATATATTTAAAGAAAATATTTACATATTTTTGTAAGGTAGTAGGCATATTTTCACACATATATCCCTATGCACAAACTCACACACACATATGTGTGTATATTCATATATATGTATATGAGATAGAGGTAGAGAGAGATGGAGAAAGATGTATGTGAGTCCATATGTAAGTATATGTTGATTGTGCATCGACAGAAAGACGACGGTATATTTGCGTTTATCTATCCATTTAATGACTGTTTTATAGTTCTTTATATATATATATATATTTATATAGAGAGATAAACAGACAGTCAAACACAAAAATATAAATATTTATATATATTTAATTTCAAATCGTATCTACATTATCCAATTTAACGATAATGGTGGCTCGATTCAAAATGGTATTTTTTTATGAATTAGAAATCTATATAGATTTTAAAGAAAAGAGATAAAAATGTGAAAAACAAAACGTGTACAAACTAGTTTCACATAAATATTGAAATATAAAATTATTAAGTTGAAAAGTTAATATTCTCTTATCTTCAGCGCTCTTTTATAACATCTCTGATGAAAAAAAATATTGAAATAACGCTAGCGACAAATAAAATAGTAAAAGAAACTCTTGATTCTTCAAAGGAAAATAAGTTTAATGGGAAGGATTACATTTTTTTTTAAAAAGTGATTTGATGCTAAATCCATTAATCCCTTACCATATGTCTACAATTTCATCTCATTTACTTAGCTGCAATTTCAGATGTTCTTATCTCTTGTAATGAGGATAAAACTCAGCCTCTGGAGAATGTTCGAGAAAAATAATCTGTAAATAGATCTAAACTACTTTGGCAACATTTGTAAAGACAATTATTTAAAACACATTTCTAGCACTGGTTGTATTTCATTCCTACTTCTAGTTTATTGATAGATCATTGATCTATTGGTTTGTCAAAGTCCTTTCGTCACAGTGTGTGACCTTATCGATAAGGTCATAGACTGTGACGAAAGGACTCTGATAAACTAATACATCAAGGATCTATCAATAAATTAGAAGCAGAAGCGAAATACAGCCAGTGCGTGTGTTCTTATTGGCATAATGACCCTCTTAAAATACAATACTACCAATTTAAATACATTTCGAGCACAAATATTTAAATTTCAATGCGAAAGAATTTTATTCGTGAAAGGTAAATATAACTGTTATTAATACAAGACCTAGAAAATATTTGAATATTTTAAAAAAAACAAGAAACGAAGATTGACATTGATACAAATATACACAAACTTTTGTAAAGGGAATAATTGTAATCGTTTAATTAGTTGAGATATCAAATTGCCTTAACGATTTTTATTCTCATTCACGAATGTTTAAGTTGTTTATATATCTATTTGCTAACCTTGGACAGCATTCATACATTTAAAACAAAACATTGTTCACTAGCATGACAATACTCATCAATATTCAACATGAGGGAACCTCTACATGATCACTTGACCTGCTAGAAATAGCAGCCAAATCCCACTCGAATCACACGGTAGCCGATTTAAAGGAAGGACACATTAGATGATGTAGTCTGCGCTACACTATGCTTAGAAAAAAAGACTTGCGGTCACAGCTGAAATACCTTTGATCATAAGTTTGTTCAATCAAAGCAGACTTGGGGTTAAAAACAAAAATAACAATGTATAACGAACACCACCGTGGAATTTTCGGTAGCGCCTTTTCCTACATACCCAGAGGTGTTGGGTTCGACAGTTGTTGGGCTATCTTCCTAAACGCTGAACCGATGAGGGAGCCTACACGTGATCACTGGGCCTGCTAGAAATAGCATCTAAGTCTCATTCAAATCACACCCTACCGTCTTTAAAAAATGAAGAACACATTAGATAATATAGTCCGGTATACACTATACATCGAAACAAAATACGGGCTAGTCACTATGGAATGGCTAGGATCATAGGTTTGCTCAATGAGGGCCAAGTTGTGTCTCAATAACAATGACAACAACAATGTCTCAACTCTTTTAAAAGAAGGGTCATTACATTGTTGAAATAACCTTACACGTATTTTTTAATTTTAAGCTGCTCAGCTTTTCCAAGATTCACACTGAGAAACAAAATATATAAATACCATATTGATTCCTATTAGTGTAACACTTTGGCATGGCTGTGGGGTTAAGAAGTTCGCTTCGCAACCACGTGACTTCGGGTTCAGTACCACTGTGTGGCACCTTGGGCAAGTGTCTTCTACTATAGCCTCGGGCCGACCAATGCCTTGTGAGTGAATTTGGTAG
>JAOPJM010527696.1:0-10316 GCA_027124095.1 Muusoctopus leioderma
AAACTTCTGACAATAATATCAGTCATTTTGTTTATCATTTTTTGGAAGAAATAAGTTATCCCCCTTTCCTGCGCAGCTTTGACCATTATTGGTTCAGTGGCGACCCGTTAATGCAGTAGTACCGTAGTTTCTATTATAACTGAAGAGACGATCTACGGAAGTAGCTTGGTGGTAAACGAACTATTTTCAAAATGGCTTTCACAGTAAACTAAAACAATGCTTTATGAGTAGCCGTATGAAAGGGGATTAACTCATTATAACCGTACAACAATATTCCCCCTTTGGCTCACAAAACAATCCAACTTCGTAATCAGTAAGATAAGATGGTGGCCTCCGATATCAACTTGGTTGTACAGTAACTTCAGGCAAACTAGGTTGTTCTGATGCAGTAGTAGGACTCAGTGTTGTTACATGCAGTGGAGTAGGTGCTGCCACAGGTTCGGTTGTATGGGACAGAACAACTGCATGAGACGGCGTATCACGAGTCGAAGGTGACGGTACAGGGTCGTGCTCATGCTGTGGCTGTGGCATATAAATAGATTCACGATCTGTTGAAAATTCATGATCCACTGCCTCAACAAAGTTTCTCTGTTGTTGAATACGTGGGCGTAACTGATCAATATGTCTCCGGATAATCCCTTCTGATACAGATACCGAATATGAAACTGGGCCATTGATTCCGAGTATTGTTCCAGAGATCCATTTTTCCTCTCAGCTGTAGTTCCTAGACCACACCAATTCGCCAATAGTTAAGTTCCTCAGCTGCCTTGACACCTTTTGGACAATCATGGTCTCCTGGGCATGTTGGTAACGTCGAGTAAAGCTAGGTTTAACTAAGTCCAAAGCGCTGCGTAATTTACGATTCATCAACAGTTTCGCAGGAGACTCACCAGTAGCAGAGTGGGGTGTAATTCAATAAGCAAATAGAAAACGATTTACTCGAGTCTCGATTATTTCACGACTTTGAATTGACAGTTTCTTGAGAGTTGCTTTGAAAGTTTGAACGGCCCTCTCTGTACAGCCATTGGATGACGGGTGGTTACATGGTGTATGCCATTTAAAGACATAAACCTCCGAAATTCATCATTAGTAAAAACAGAATCATTATCTGACACACAGATGTCTGGAAGGCCGCGAGTTGCAAAAATAGATCTAAGTTTTTCAATAGTTGCTAGAGAAGTTGAAGTGCCCATACGGAAATCTTCAATCTATTTGGAGTAGGTGTCTACAACAATCAAAAACATTTTGCCCAGAAATGGCCCTGCATAATCCATGTGTAGACGGGTCCATATGCCAGAGGCTTCTCTCAGGGGTGTATTGGAGTATTGGCCGGCATGTTGGCACTTATTTGACATTCATTGCAGCCTCTAACATAGGTTTATATGTCACAGTCCATCTTTGGCCACCAAACGTAGCATCTGGTTAGTGCCATAGCAGAGGTGACTATAAGCGCTAAGTCCTTTTTCTGACCTTTATAAGTGACAGATACCTCCACAATTCCTAGCGGAGTAACAGTTTCATCGGTGTAGGTGCGAAGTTTGGCAGTAGTTGGCTGAATTTGTAATAGTCTGGTGGCTCTTTGTAGTTGGGTGAGGATAGTTTCCCCAATTACTGACAGAGATGCTCCAGTATCAACCTCCATGGGCAAAGTAAATCCATTGACGCAGACATTGACAATCATGGGATCAACACAGGGTTCCCCTACTTTATACATAGCATACATATCTACATCGCTGTCAGAGGTCTGTGACTTAGAGGACTGGTCATTTTGAAGCATCCGGGTAGCATGTTTAGGTGTTGAGCGATGCTGTGATCTTACTCTCTTGTGGCACATTCTAATGGTGTGTCCTGGGATTTTGCAGTAAAAACATTTCTTATCCTTGAACGCACAAGTACTGTGAATGTTTGACCACCACACCGGAAACATTTTTTCGTAATACCGGATGGGCGTTGTTGGTTGATTTTCAGAATCTGTTGAGTTCGTTTAACTGATGGTGAATGTTCTCGGTTTTCAATTGCCGCTGATTTGGTTATGGCGGACTCCATGGCGGTTGCAATTTCTAGCGCTTTTTTGAGTGTGAGGGAGGCGTCTTCACGCAAAAGACGTTGCTGGATTCTGTCATCTTCTATGCCACACACAAGATGGTCTCGTAACATATATCATCTAAGGTGGTACCATATGCACAGTACTCAGTCATTCAACGTAATATCACCATATACTGTGCAATCGTTTCTACGAATAAACAGTCGCGTTTATTGAATCTAAATCTTTCCGTAATCGGGTTGGGTATAGGTCGCTGATGTTCAGCCATTAATTTAACTAGGTCTGTGTATGTATGTTCACCGGGCTTGGTTGGAGCAGTGAGGCTGTGGAACAAATTGTAAGTGGGAGTACCCCAGGCACTGAGAAGTATGGCTCTTTTTTAACTGCATCTTTAACGTCGTTAGCAGCAAAAAAGAACTCCGAGCGTTCAACATAGTTTAACCACTCTTCATTTTCACTATTGAATTCATTAATTCTACCAAAAGTAGCCATGTGTAGAGCTCAATGTCCAAGAATCTTTGTGACTGAATCTCGGAATATGGGAGATTGTATGTTTCAGTAGCCGAATGAATTCCTATTTATTCAGGTAGCAAAATCCTCGTCGCCAATGTTGTAGTTTCTATTATAACTGAAGAGACGATCTATGGAAGCAGCTTAGCGGTAAAAGAACTGTTCTCAAAATAGCTTCCTGCGGTAAACTAAAACAATGCTTTAAGGGGGTAGCCATATGGAAGGGGGTTAACTCATTATAACCGTAGTTTTCTATGGACTCTTTAATGCGTGAGGATACAATTTATTTTGTTTTTTGGGGATTCTAAAATCAAATTCTGTTCGTGTAGATAAAATAAGTAGAAAAAAGATAGCGGTATCGATTCATTTAACTACACACCGTTCCCCTTACTACAAAAACTACATCGTCATCCTTTGGGTACAATACCAATTTTTGTAGAGGATAGGTATGGTCAATTGAATCGACTCCAGTTCATTACTCTTAATTATTTTATATCACCCAGGAGACGAAAGACAAAATCAGTCCCGGTGGAATTTTTACATAGAACTGAACATGTTTTATGCTCTATCATCGACATCCTAATTATGAATATGTAAAGCTGGTTAATGAATATACTATATACATTAACCAGCTTTACAACAGGTGTTCTGGTCAGTAGAGATGAGGCATACGCCATGAATTAGCACTACATACATACTTTACTCTCTTTATTTCAGTGTTTCCCTGTTCTGGAGTAAAAATACTGCTAGAATCCACTTCACATTTTCATTCCATTTGAAGCAATAACAAATGTACCAGTAACAGAGTAAAGAGTAAAATCACTAAAATCTATTCCCCACTTAAAAATGTGTTTTGTACCAAATAAACAAATCATTAATTATAAGATGACACTTGGTTCGGAGAACGTATACTATCATGATCGAATGAAAACAAAACTACTTCCAGGTGTGATCTAGCTATTGTACTGTGCAATGCTCTAGAAACCGAAACTACCTTTACCCCACCACCACCCAACTAATTTTTTCTTTCTCAAACAGTAAATAAACTCCAGTTATATCCTGGAAATCTGTTCAGTCTTTGTGTCTCACTGCCTAGTTCTGTGATAACCACTTTGCCTAATCATCCTTCCTTATCAGAAAATCAACCCTCAGGAATTCCCTCTCTGTCATCATATTTACAAAGTAGTACCATGGACTTTGTTCTGAAATATGAAATGTTCTTCCAACAGTTATTAGAGAATATCGATCTATTTAAAACTTCAAAAACAAATTAAAAAGCCTTCACTACACTGACTCTCAAACACTACTCTCTATTTCACTATTTCTTTATAAAACTAAGTAGTCCTCTTACATCACCTCCCATATTGGATGGAAAAGTAATAAATCTACATGTTATTCGGTTCTCAATATCAACAACAAGCTGAACAACAACAAAGATATCATTAAGAGAAAATAAGAACGTGTGTAGAATATCCAACATTTGAAACAGTATGATTTTTTTTAAAGCAAAAAAAAAGCAGGTTTTTGAAACTGACAAAAGTTAACCCTATCACGGGTTCTCGTGTAATTTATAATTTTTTTTTTTTTTTTTTTTTCCCTTGTTTCGTGGGTGGGTGACTAAATTGCCCCCAGTATTGATCAGTACTTATTTTATAGGCCTCAACTGTTGAAAAGTAAAGCCGATCCCGACGGGATTTGAAAACAGAATATAAAGAGAAGTAAATACTACAAGGCATTCTATCCGTCATTCTACCGGTTCGGCTATCTATCGTCCTCTTCTCAATAATAATAACAACAACAATAATAATAATTCTTTCTAATATTGACACAAGGCCAGAAATTTAGGGCAGGGGTAAGTCGATTAAATCTACCCCAGTATTTGACTGGTACTTTGTTTATCGACCCCAGATGGATGAAAAGCAAAGTTGACCTCGGCGGGATTTGAACTCAGAGTGCAGTGAGCCGGAACGAATACTGTAAGGCATTCTCTCCGACGCGCTAATGACTGCCAATTAATAATAATAATTTCTTACACAGGCACAAGGCTAGATAGAAATTTGGTGGGGGGGGAAACTGTCGATTATATCGACCCTATTACTTGACTGGTACTTTATTTTACGACCCCGAAAGGATGAAAGGCAAAATTGACCTAGGCGGGATTTGAACTCAGACCGTAAAAGGACGTAACTAAATACAGTAAGGTATAATCATATAATATCGACCCCCCAGTTAGTCTCGGCAAGGTATAATATTGGTGATTGTTGTTGCTTAAAGACGAGTCAGCTGTGATCGATCAAATATATCATCAGCGGCAACTTGTAGTGCCATCCCATTGTTTTCCAGACATATTGTATCTAAGACTACATTATCCGATGTCTTTACTTTTTTAAGATAGTACGGTGTGATTTGAAGGCGATTTGGCTGCTATTTCTAGCAAGTAGAGCCACCGCATAGCGGCTCTCTTGTTGGCTCGTAATAGTGATGATTTCTAACATAGGAACAAGGTTACAAATTGTGGAGGAAGGAATGGGTGGTGATATAATTGACCAGTACTTCACTGGTACTTTATTTTATCGAACCCAAAAGGATGACAAGCAAAGCCGACTCAGGCAGGAGTTGAACTCAGAACATAAAGAGCCGTTACTGAATGCTGCTTCAAGATATTATGTCTGGTATTCTTACCAATGCTGTCATCTACCTAATAATGATTTCTAGCATAGGCACAAGGCAACGGATGTGTAGGAAACTAGAATGAGATGTTCGTATCTTTCTCAAGGGCATTAGCGTTATAAATTGTTATTTGGCGCTAGGTCAGCTCTAATCGAACAGACATATGATCAAAAATATTCCAGCCGTAACCACCTCGTCTTGTTTTCTGGGATAGTGTATCCAGGAACACATTATCCAATGTTTCCTTCGGTGTTTTTCAAGACGGTAGAGTGTAATTCTAGGGAGATTTGGCTGCTATTTCTACCAGGTCGAGCGACCACATAGAGGCTCCCTCATTGGTTCGCTATAAGTTAAGTGAATTCAATATAAGCTGAAATTTCATCGCGAACTGGGATCTGGGTCACTGACTATACTTGATTCCCTACATATGGACAATGCTATAAATTTGTATGGAACAACAATTAGATTGTGGGGCGCTCATGCCTATTTCATTTACGTCACTTATGAGTAAATGAAGTAGAATGGCTCCAACAAGAAATCAATAAAAGGGATGAGATTTAACAATGGCCTAAGAGACACATGTAAAGTGGAAATGGCTTCAACCAGGAATCGAAACCGGATCGCGGACTCGGTTCACCAGGATCTTATCCATAATCTACGTCGGATACACACAACCTGCGGTGTGATCATACGTTACGACTGAAGCTAATACAGTACAATATATTTGCCTTCTTTTTTTTTTATATATTTTGATCAGATAAAAGAGGTGAGTAAATGCCGGTATTTTTACCTGAGCAATATCGGACTAGACGTGGATTAAATATCCCATGAGAGGAAAGGTGTCTTAAAAGTCGGCATGGTTTATATGCGAGCGCCATCTTGCTTTCTAAGGGACGTAACTCTGAATGACTTCGACCTTGCAGAGAGTTAATGTTCTTCTTTATATTTTTTTTGCTCCTGACTAAATAAACATTGTCGGTCGTCTGCTGTTCACGGATAGCAGAGGTCATCTTTTTAATGGCAATCGACTGGAACATCAGTCTGCTGGAAAATCCCGCTTTTCTTTTTCACACATCATCCCCCATATTTCTACATTGTAAATTAGCACATATTGTAACATATTTTAGAGGTACAAGCAGAGCCTTTTCAGCACAAGTTTACATGTGAACTCCTTGATTTAGTAATAGTATCTGTTATTTCCTTCCCGTACTTTACATTTAACCACTTAATCATCTTATTTATTTTTTTTAACTAGTAAAAATTGAACATGTGCAGGCCGAGATAATTCTGGCAAATGCTTACATCTCATAGGGTAGTAGAAAGTTTGTTTGTTTGTTTGTTTTTGTTACGCCATAATATAAAGAATGTAACTTATGTCAGTTAAGAAGCAGCAACTGTCCGAAACCAGCAATAAAATAACCAGATGAATTTATTTACGCAGATTGTCAGGCATTTAACAACAAACTAATGACAGTGGTCAAACATTAAAGAAATATCAGATATGTTATTCCACGCAATATGCTAGCTTCAACTCCCTTCATGATATTGGTATCAACTTAGTAACACCAGCATGAATATTGATGGAAAATTGTCACTGTATTATTTTATGTATTTGTTTTGAGAATGTAAAGATTGCAGTCACGTATCAACATCGTCGTCATCAACAGAAACAACAAGAGCAGCAGCAGTAGTAATTTTATCTACTGATATTTAAGAGTCTATAGCACAAATTCATAGGCTGACTGTAAATAATAATAAATTCGTGAAAACTGATCTACATAATAGTTAAATTAATTTGTATTCCTATGTATGTTAAAGGATTCGATATACGTCTAATAAAATGACTTTTTTCTTCTTCTTTTCAAATAGATTATTTACCAGTGCATGATAAAAGGTTTAATGAATTCATAATATGATAGCTTATCTTCATTTGCCTTTATAATACTTATAATAAGCTAGCTAGTTTCTCTATATTATGCCCTCAGTGCTGACGAAAACTGACCCAGATTTTGGGGGAAGTTGTCTCCCTTGTCATTAAATATGGCTCTCTCTCGAAGCTGATACACACACGCACATATACACACATACACACACACACACACACATATATACATATATATATATATGTGCAAGGTAGAGGACAGACATAAACACAAACAAATAGGCATATTTAAACCCTTCGTCAGCCATTGACTAAAGCTTTTAATGTGGTTTCAGTGCTTGCAATATATATAATATAAAATATAAAATAATATAATAAATATATATAATATAAAATATAAAATAATATAATAAATATATATATTGCACAATGGTACCATGGCTATTAGCACACCAGTGAAAAGGCAATTAATCACTAGGGAATATGTATAGGACAAGATGGTAATGAGAACAAAAATGAACAGGTACGAGGCAATACAAAACATAATTTAAAAAAGAAATATTTAAAAAAAAATAAAAATAGACAGAACAAAAAAATATATAACGGATAAAAGACAAAAAGGATACAATTGGGGTTATATTAACCCTATAACAGTGATGGAAGCTGGAGTATAAAACACTTTGGCTTAGCCTTTTTAAGTGAAAATCCCAGTAGAAAAAAAACAAGAGAGAGAGAGACTCAGGTGGGAAAGAGAGTAAAAAGAGAGAGGGATGGAGAAAGAAAAGAGAGATAGAAAGGAACTAGAAAACTGTGACTCTCATACACCAGAGAATGACATACCATGCAATCTTTGTTATAATGGATCTTATGTAAGTATATCTATATATGAAACTGAAACACTGGCAGCCCTTCCTCTCATCACCTAACACACTCTCCTTAAATAACTCCTACCTCATACCATGCCTTACACTAACCATCTTCCTGAATGAATGAAATAGAAAGTGTAAGAGAGAGAAAGTTGTTTTCTGGAAGAAGTCTGGGTTGTTGCTGTATTGCTGCCTAACAGTATTTCTCCTATGTAAGGTGAAGTCATTGTATGTTGGCTGTTCAACAAGGGAGCTTCTAGATGGTCACTCAACCTACTGGAAATAGCAGCCAAATCTCCATCAAATCACACCTACCATCTTAAATAAAGGATATATATATATATTGGACAATGTAATTCGTGATATTCAAAAAGACGAGATGGTCATGACTGGAACACCTTTTATCGTAGGTCTGTTTGATTGCTTCACCTGCAAGAAACAGTGGTCAAATTTCCTTCAAATCACACCCTACTATCTTAAATTAGGAAATGACACATTGGACAATGTAGTCCTATATATACAAGAAGACATGATAGTATATTACATAAACAAGGAAGAAAACTGCCTGAAGGGTAGTGTTTCTAATAGTAGTAGTAGTAGTAGTAGTAGTAGTAGTAGTAGTAGTAGTAGTAGTAGTAGTAGTAGTAGTAGTAGTCGTAATAATACACGACCAATCCATGTGACAAACTGAGGAAGCTGGAAGTGAAAAATGCTGGTTGTGGCTGAGAGTTGGAAACCTGAAAAGGGAAACTGAATCGCTAATTATAGCCACTCAGGAACAAGCCATTAGAACGAATTTGATAAAGACAAAGATTGATAAAACTCAGTCAGTCAGCAAATGCAGAATATGTGGAAAAGTGGACGAAAGTATTAACCATCTGCTAAGCGAGTGAAATAAGCTAGCACAAAAAAAGTATAAACGAAGTCATGACTGTGTCGGTAAAAGAGTGCATTGGAATGTTAGCCAAGTGTGTGGATTTGAAGTGACAGAAAAATGGTATGAACACAAACCGGAGGCTATCATGGTGAATGATAATTAGAGGATTTTATGAGATTTCTCCCTATAGAGGTTGTGAAGCAAGGATACCAGATATGATCGTTGAAGATGGAAAGAACGAACTTTGTAAGATCATTGACTTTGCAATACTGCATGATAGTAGAGTGGATATTGAGGAAGTCAAGTAAAGTGAGAAATATCAGGACCTAGCCAGAGAAATGAAGAGATTGTGGAACACAAGTGTGAAAATTGTTCTTGTGATAAATGGTGCACTTGGCACAGTGCCCAAACTGCTACCTAAGAGACTGAAGGATATTGGAATTGAGACTCATATTGTGAACTTGCAGAAAAATGAAATCCTGTACTCTGCAAGAATTCTAAGATAGATTATTGAGATTTGAGGAGACTTGTTGTCACCAAACCTCAGGATAACAACTCTGCTAACCAAATTAGCATGTAATATCTTTTATGATAATAACAATGATTTCTAACATAGGCACAAGCCCACTTATTTGGGGGAGGGTATAGCTGATTAAATCGGCTCCAATACTCAACTGACATACTTATTTTATCGATACCTGGAAGGATGAAAAGAAAAGTTGACCCTGTTGGAGTTTGAACTCAGAACATTAAGGGATGTGACCGCCAAACACTGCAAAACATTTTCTCTGACATTCTACTGATTCTGCCAATCAACAACATCGGAAAGGAACATTGGTGAGGGGGAGGGGGGGGGGTATAAGCAATTAAATCTACACTAGTACTTGACTTCTACATATATTTCCAGTTCTGTCTCTCCACCTTCTATTAATATTACGAATAATAATATTAATTTCTTACTTAGGCACAAGGCCTCAAATTTTGGGTGAGGAACAGTTGATTAAATGGACCCCAGTACTTAACTGGTACTTTATTTTATCAACCCTGGAAAGATGAAAAGGCAATGTTGATCTTGACAGGATTTGAACTCAGAACTTAAAGAGCTGGAACTAAATATTGCAAACCATTTTGTTTGGCACTCTGCCGATTCTGTCATTCCCCACCTTTTAATAATACAAATATTGATGTCTTACATAGGCATAAGGCCTCAAATCTGGGGGTGGGATTAGTCGATTATATCGACCTCAGTATTACACTGGTACTTTATTTATCGACCCTGAAAGGATGAGAGGCAAAGTTGACCTTGGCAGGATTTGAGCTCAGAATGTAAAGTCAGAGAAAATACCACAAGACAATTTTTCCAATGCACTACCAATTCTGCAAATCTTCCGCCTATTATTATTATTATTATTATTATTATTATTATTATTATTATTATTATTATTATTATTATTATTATTATTATTA
>JAOPJM010527704.1:0-10315 GCA_027124095.1 Muusoctopus leioderma
ATATATATACTTATGTATGGGTGTCTGCATGTTTGTATGAGTTTTCTGTATGTGTATATGTGTTGCTATCTCTTTAGTGTTCAGCGGTAGGGCATGTTTTCGTGTTATTATTCTAGTGAAGCCTCCGCAAGGTCGAAATAAGTGTTCAACATATATAACAGCTTTAGTTCTATTATTCTATTTCACTGTGATATTCCCAATGCAAGAACTTTACTCAAACAACATAAAATAATATCAATCATGATAAATGAATTTAGGTTTAAAATATCGGCGGTGAAAAATGAATAAACACTCTATTGCCCGAGTTAATATGTGATATCTGTGATAGAATATCATATAAGAATGTCGTTTGAATTATCTAGTGAATGAACAAGATTATGTTATTGGGTTATTAAAGGGACTTTGTTCATCATCAGATATCTTAATTTACTCATTAATTACGCAGAGTAATCATTGCAAGAAGATTTTATTATTACTTGATGTTAGGTTAAAGACCTACTCGAGCCTATAGGGCCATTAGGCCGGAGCTTATCCTGGTTCCAGCGACATTAAGCGGTTGAGAGTGCAATTCCCCTGAACGGGACGCCAGACCTTCGCAAAGTTATCCTCCATCCAGTTACTGCTGATACACATTTTCAGCTGAGTAGCCTGGAGCAACATGAAATAAAATGCCTTATCCAAGGTCACAACGCGGCTCCCGATCTGGGAATCGAACCCACGACCTGACGATCTTGAGACCAGCCTCTTAACCACTTGCCCACGCGCATTCATTACGACTTGACGTACTGGGTTGTAAATCGACATCCGTGTTCTTAGACTGTTTGATTATTTCCAAAGTGTACGGAAGTTTGGTAAGACATTTATAAAATATGCTATAGACAGCGGTTATTAGTTTTGAAATTTCCTCGAAACGCCATCCAGAATACAATATGCCGTTACAAGTCTGAATAACCAAATCATTGAGTTGAACATTTATGTATTCGAACGGCTATTGGTGCTTCAAGGCTTCGGTTTCAAAATGTCATCAACCTCTGAATAGATTGTGAATTACGTATTCTAAAGCAGTGAGATATTTACGCAACAGTAAAGTATTTCAGCATTTGTTATTATTTTCGAATAAGTCTGCTAGTTAAACCGAGAGCCAACGACACAAGACTGATAATACAAATGAAAATATTCGATTCCCCATTAGTGTAGTACGGTAATCAAACACAGATAAGCAGAATCGATCATTTAATTTACCATATTTTGATTTTTTTAAAAAACTTTGTTAGTTCCTTGTTAAGCTTAGCTGATCTACAAAAGCAAGGATTCTAACCTAGCTGAACAGTGATATGTATCGCTCTATAACTATATTTATTTCCTAAGAGACATACCGATGTTCTCTGCTTTGTAAAAGAAAGTTATCTCTAATTATCACAAGAGTATTTGCAAACTATTTACCGAAGATACAAATCATGCTGCAAACATATTGAATGAGAGACGTGTAAACAACCGATTTTCACATCAGCTATAAGTGAATCTTGATTTGTTAACAAATCTTTAGTTCCTCGTAATAGCAATCGACATGATGTTAGGATGCGATAGAGCATATATCGAGAGAGCTGTATGTATGTATGCATGTATGCATGTATGTATGTATATATGTATGTATGTATGTATGTATGTATGTATGTATGTATGTATGTATGTATGTATGTATGTATGTATGTATGTATGTATGTATGTAATGCACTGGTTGATCCTTTTTGTGTGAAATAATCTAACGTTATGAACTCCACTCCTATAAAACTGATATGCAACATTGGTACTTCAAATAACCAATGTTTTATCTTTGTATTTTACTTTAGAGGAACGAGGATGAACATTTTTTGACGTCAGTATTCTCCGCATACAATCAGATTTAAATAATATTTATCTTTCTTATATTTCATGCTAAGACGGAAATTGATCTGGGTTTATATTTAACGACATTCTGACAATTTCTTGGGATTTGATTTGAAATGAACCATTCTTTTTCTTTCTTTTTTTTCATTATTTATATATATATATATATATATTTTCCAGGTATTTCGATGCCAAATACAAAAGCCAGTATCACCGGCGTTTTCGAAGTTTATCAAAATCTAGGTAAGGTATATATTGAAGAATTTTGTTATCTTCTTAAAGGATTTAATATTCAGATAAAACCGAATCCGAAACAGAATGGAAGATAGACACATTCTATAATTCCGAAATATAAGGAAATCTCACCATTTGTCGAAAATTCCGAGTTTTTATTCTCTGTGAAGTCTTTATTCATAGAATAGTATTCCAGGTTCCTGGTGTTTGTAAATCAAACTTTGTTCACAGCAGCAAAAATTGTCGAATAAATGCAGTGTTATTGACTCAAGAAGTAAAAGACTTGGTTTGTGATATGTGAGACAGTTGTTGCTGTGAGAAAAGTTAAATTCATCAAACTAATCTCTACATAAATTCTTTAACCGAATAACATTTTATCATTAAAACTGGAGGAAATAATTAGGTTCTTATTTTGTAAATAACGAAGAATCAATAACTATCCATCGATTATATATCGGCAGATCAATAGCTATTCATTGCTGTAAATACTGTTTTCGAATTGAACGGGTTTCGCTATTTCACTCTTCTTTTCATAGCCCTCTAGTCGAATGGTGGTTTCATAAAAATAGTAATTATACATGAAGATGATGAAAAACGAAATGAGAAATCAGGTGAACAATAATATAACACTCAAAACAATTTAGTATGTAATCTGATTTTAAGACACCTTGGACAAGTGTCTCCTATTATAGCCACGGGCTGACCAATGCTTTGTGAGTGAATTGGGTAAACGGGAACTGTGGAAGCCCGTCGTATATATATGCATATACACGAACATGTTTTGTGTATACGTGTGTGTAGCTGTGTACATATGTGTGTGTGTGTGTGTGGTAATGTATGTATAC
Source organism: Muusoctopus leioderma (assembly GCA_027124095.1). Taxonomy (NCBI): domain Eukaryota; kingdom Metazoa; phylum Mollusca; class Cephalopoda; order Octopoda; family Octopodidae; genus Muusoctopus; species Muusoctopus leioderma. The sequence continues at coordinate 2,967 of JAOPJM010527704.1, forward strand.
GCTAAGATAAGAACCTTACCCAAATATCCCACGATTTAGCCATATAGATTTCGATGTGTTTATTGTTGTAGTATATCCAAAATGTGTCTGGTGATTGTAAACTATCTTCCTTATATCGCAATGTTATGTTGGTTTTATATAGACTGTGTCTTTAAACATTGGTGTATGCTGAATCAGTGAATATATGAAATAATAGGAAACAGGGCGGGATTATGTTTACTGAAAACAATTGGACCATTATTACGTCATTTGTAGAAATATTTCAAAAGAGTAAATCTCCAACATCTTTCTCTCTACAATAAATCCGTTTATCTCTATTTAAATAATAAATCGATTTTTTAAAAGAACGCTGTTATGTGACATCATAACGGAATGTTTGTGTTCGAAAGTTTTCGAAGTGTCAGAAAACGGATTTTGTAAATACAAAACATCAAATTCACAGGTGACGAGGAAGGCGAGAATAAGGCGGGTGAAATAATCTTCTAAACTATTGAATGATCTTTATATAATTATTGTCGATATTAGCAGTGTAAATGAAATTGAACAGCCACAGCCAGGACAGTAAACAATGTTGGGGACGTGATTCTTGAAGCTTATCGAAAATCTTCTCCTTGCTTTCTTAATATTAAATTATAATTTCCCATATCGTCACGTGGCCGACAGGTTCGTAGGAAAGGGCTATAGTCAATTGTATCGATTACAGGGTTTGGTTTATTTTCTCTGTTTTTGGCTAAGATCAAAGTTTAATTTCTTGGCTCACAGAGGGATGAACAGTTAACTCAACCTCAGTAAGAATTGAAGTCAGAAAGTTGTCCCACTATATCATGTATGATAGCGTTCATTTTAACTTGATATTAAATATATTAAATTACATGTTAATCGGTACCTGGTTGACAGGTTTTATAGGGAAGTGTTATAGTCGATTGAATGGATATCAGTATTTGATATGTGTTTATTTTCTCCAGTCACAGAAATGTGAAAGGGACATCGGCAGGAATCGAGCTTGAAATGTGAGGGACAGAACTAAATTGTCAGACGCTCTTTAGATACTGATACTCCCCCTTAACTCCTCCAGTTGTATTGTCAAATCTAATGATTTCCTTTATTAATATCATCTCTTCATAAAATACAACTCACTTTTCCTTATTAGAAGAAACTATTTACGACTGACATAGCCCCAGCGAATCATTGGAATCGTCGTATTATATTCAGCACTACATTAACGTAACAACTTATATGGGAGGAGGCCTGCAATCACGGTCTAAACAACATAAGACTCTACAGACCTTTGACAGGTTCACATACCATTGGTACCACCCTATTAAGAATCGCCCACATCGAAGATGAAGTCAACAGCAGAATTACCAAAGCCGTATCGCCTTCGGTAGACTTCATTAGAACATATGATAGAGGAAGGGGCTCAGCTTTCAAACCAAGTTGAAGATTTACAGAGCTGTATTTCTACCAACTTTTCTGTATATCAGTGAATCGTGGACTGTTGTTTACAGAAGACACGACAAAATATTTCAGTTTGTTCAACCTGAACAGTTTGCGCTGCACAATAGTTGTAATTACAATGTCCCAGAAATGAATGTCCTTAATCGCCCAGTTTTTCCCAGCATCCACACACTACTATTGCACTCTTCCACGCTGCCCTGGCCACATTACGTGAATGGACCACGAATGTGCCGAAACCTCTTTTCTACAGGGAGTTGGATGGGGGAAAACGTTCAGCGGAAAGCACAAATGATATAAGGACACTAAACACCTCAATAAATTTCTTTAACATCAATCCAGCGTTAGGTGAGCGCTTTGATATTGAAGTATATACCTGGCGTAGCCTCATCAGGAAAGCTACCATAGAATCTAATCAAACTATGTTCAGGTAAGCTGAACGGAAGTGGGAAGTATGAAAGTCCAGAGCTACCAGTGCATTATCACGGATTTTTGTACCACGTCTGTCGAACATGCAACAGAACATGTAGTACCCGTATGGAACTTCTCAACCATTCCTGGGCACCCTATCTGATTCCTCGGACACATGAATTATGTAATGGTCATCATCTTATTAATGGACGATGGTATTCGCATAGATTCGTAAATCACAGTGAAAAAAAGATTACATTCTAATAAAGATAATATAAATCTAAAGTTTATACAAAATAATTATTACAAGCAGAAAAAAAAAACCATCCACTAAAATAATTTTCCAAGAAATACTTTGAGAATTGTTTACTTTAATATTCAATTTTAACACTGTCGTAAGACAAGTATTGGCAAAGTAATCTTTCTTTCAGGGGAGCTAACTTCGATTTCCTTGTAAAACGTTCCCTAAATTTTCAGAACTATTAATAAATATTTTAATGTAAATTTTATTTTTGATAATGTATTAAAATAAGATTTCAATATTATTTAATCAATTTCTTTTATCAGATTTTGTTGTTTTTTATATATATAAATATACAATTTTAACAAGACAAAACTTTATAAAACTTTATCTATACGAATGGTAATTTCACAGGGATGAACAATTGTCTTTAAACAACAAATATATAATTTTTTTAAAGCAGATACAAGTGTTTACTTTGTTCATTGCACAATTTGGAAATATACAAGTGTGTGTGTGTGTGTGTGTGTGTTCTTGTTGATAACTGATTGATTAAGGTTTTAACAATATTAACTCAATTTGGTGTGTTTTTTTACTTTACGTTCACATCATCAAATATACTTGACATAACTTACAGACTGAGATGTGAGTAATAATAGCTACACTTTTTCCTGGAATGCATATATAACTATCTAAATATTCAGATCTATCCAGTTCATATTAACATAATAAATGGATGTAAAATATTTAAAATATGACACTCAGAATCTGAAAACATTTTTTTTTGTTACATTTTATTCATAAATTATATTTTACCTTTGATTAAAAAATGTTTGTTTATAGTTTTTGTCATTAAAATATTATTGGTTTTATCAATTGTGTCTTCGGATTAATGTTTATTTACTTTCTTAAACTGAATTACAGCTTGCTCAGTTGATAGAATGATGGCTTACTTAATTGAAGGGTCATATCCCATCACGAGTACTGTTACCTGTTCCTTGATGTATACTTAGTTCTCAATATCTCAATCTATCTAGTTGAAAAATAGGTAACATGTGGAAGTACAGCTCATAATTCACTCTACACTGGAATATTGTAATATCCCAGCCTATCCAGGGGAGATTACTGTTGTAAATGTTGTTCAATACTGAATAAGTTGGCTCTCAAATGCGCAAGTCGAACCTACTATGGACATCCCACTGTAGCTGAGTCACTAAACACACACACACAGACACACACACACACACACACACACACACACAATCACACGCACTTACACACACACATACACATAGACACGCACGCGCGCGCACACACACACACACACACAAACAAACACACATACGTTTATGTATATTTGCAAATTGTGCTATAAACAAATATAACAGTACTCAATACATGTAGTACAGTTTTGATATCTGATTACAACAGAATTGTAACCTCTTTCAAAAGTTGGTGGGGGGCATTATTTTTTTATTTTTTTATTTCTTCTTTAAAGACATTTTTGTTCACCTGTGACATCATCATTCGTACTGATAAAATTTTATAGGTTTTATCTAGTTCAAATTGTATATTTATATAAAAACAAAAATGTAAGGAAAATATAGCTTGTTTTAATCATTATTAAAAATTATATCTTGCATCTGAAATTTTAGAGAACGCTTTACAAAGAAAGCGGAGTTAGCTCCCCGGAGTAGAAATTCTCTCAGAAATTCTCAATACTTCTCTTACCTCAGTTGTAAATTAAAATATTCAAGATCAAATTTTCTCTGAATATTTCTAGGAAAATTATTTTAATATTTTTTTTTTTTGTGCTTACAATAATCATATTATTTTGATTAGAATGTAATGTATTTTTTTTCTCCTTTGTATGTATGAATGTATATGAACGACTGTTTGCGTTTTTTGTCTGTTATTTCTACCAAACATCAATAACTGTGTTGGTATGTCAACATTTCCTTCGCTTAGCCACAGATGATGACCATGACATCATTTATGTGTCCGAGGATTCAGACGGTGTGTCCGGGAATGTCTGAGAGACCGATAAAGGCACGAAACGTTCTGTTGCACATTGGACATCTATGGCACCTTTTCTGATGATGCTAAAAAACAAGGCACTTCCGTAACTCTGGAATTATGCTGAAGTGTTTTATGGAGGCAGTGAATGTCCTTATAGCGATTGTGCTGCCCACCGAACGTTTTCCACTATCCAACTCGCTGTAGAAAAAACGTCGCAGAAGGTATTCGTGCTCCATTCAGGCAATGTGACCAAACCAGCGCAGAAGGGTGTAATAGTAGTGTGTGGATGCTGAGCAACACTGGGTGATTGAATACCTCAATGTCTAGGACATTATAATTACAACTTGTAATTACAATGGCTGTTCAGGTGGAAAAAATTGAAATATTTGTCGTGTCTTCTGTAAATAGTCCATGTCTCACTGGTATACAGCAAAGTTAGTAGAAAATCAGCTCTGTAAACCTTCAACTTGGTTTATATGCTGAGCCCGTTCTTCTCCGATATGTTCTTATGAAGTCTACATAAGTCGTTGCTGGTTTTGGTAAGTCTGCTTTTGACTTCATTGTCGATGTGGACGATTCTTGAGAGGATGGTGTCAATGTAGGTGAACTTGACAACGGTCTGTAGAGTCTGATCCTGTATAAACCATGATTGCAGGCCCCATGTATTGCTTGTGCAGGGCTAGTTGGTACATGACTGTAATGTGTTACTGTACTGATGGTAATGTCGACGTCGTCATAGGTAGAGAGGAATCTGTGCATGCACTGCTACTTCTAAGAGTCTGTATTGAGAGCAACAGTAATCGGTGATCATGAACTTACACACAGTGTCCTCCTTCATCTTGATCTCGGGCCCAGAGTCTCTGGGCTGAAGAGCCCTGGATGGTGAAAGGTAAAGTTGAGTATGGCAGAATTTCAACTCCGAATATAAAGGTACCTAAACATATACTACAAGGCATTCTGTCCACTATTATACGCATTCCACGACGATACTTATCTTTCATTTGTGCCACGTCAGTCGTAAATAGCTACAAATAGCTCCTTCTAATTCAGAAAAAGGGGTTATATCTTTGAACATAATCGCCTTTATGAAGAGATGATATAATTAATGTAAAACATGACAAGTTTTAATAGAGGAAGTGGAGTGAAGGTAAAGTATTTGAAGTGACAGTGAACCTGACTATTTACTTCTATCTCTCACCTTTTTAAGCTCAATTCTCACCGATGTCACTTTAGGCTTTCACGTTTTTGTGAAGCGAGGAAATAAATATATATCAAGTACTGATATCCATTCAATCGACTATAACTATTCCCTATAAACCAGGTGCCAAGGTAAAAAATCATTATGATTTAATATTTTCAGTATTCCGATATTTTAAGAGAAACAGGGTGGGCTGGCGAATTTTAGAGAAGCTTCTTACCAGACACGTTCTCAACATAATTTAGACTCCTGGTTGCAACTGTTTAAATTTATTTTCACTACTAATACTCACAATAGATATATTAATATTACATAATCTCATCTCCAGCCATCCTGTTCTCGTCGTCTTCATTTCATTTTCCGATAGTTTGGGATCTTTCATTACAGAATTTACAAACAGTGATGTCATGTAGTTGACATTCTTTTTAATATTGGTTTATCATATTTATACTTTAAAGGATATACTTTAAACAGAAAGAAGTTGGAGAAATGTTCTATAATCTATATATACAAATTTAAGTTGTCTGTGTGTGTGTGTTCTATGCACTCACAAATTAAGGGACGAACACCCACAAAAATTACATGAATACATTCAGCATCTCGCCGGACGTGTAATTGGCAAAAAAAATTTTGATTTACATTGATTTTCATATTTATATCGATTTAAATGAATTGTTTATATTTTCCTCGATTGTGTAGAGAAAGAGAAGAGAGAGAAAGGGAGAGAGGCAACAGAGAGCTGTAAACAGATTTTAGCGTTCCGACTTTCTTTGTTAGAGAGAGGATGAGAAAGAGAAGAGAGAGAACGCGAGAGAGACTTTCTTTGTTAGAGAGAGGATCAGAAAGAGAAGAGAGAGAAAGCGAGAGAGGAACGATACAACAGCAGTCAGTCACAATGACGCGCTCACACACACACATACACATACACACATATATTATCCTCTGTATCACTCTCTATCTCTCTCCCTCACTCTCTTTCTTTCTCATCCCCTCTCTCTCCCTCTTTCTCTCTCCCTTTCTCCCTATACGTTTCTCTTTCTTACACACTAACAAACACAAACACGCATAAAGCCGCCGTCGCCGTCGTCACCACCACCACCACCACCAGCAGCAATGTTACGGCTGCTGCTGTTCAATATCGTAGCCAGTGGCATAGTCGATTCCAGCTCTCTCTCTCTCTATCTATATATATATATATATATATATGCTATTATGTACTACAGAATATATTTATAAATCTTAGCCAACACTAATAGAAAGATGTGTACACTTTGTCTTTATATACAGTATTTTCGTGGATAGAAAAAGGGGGATCAGCTGGACTAGTTTCAATCCTGTGTTGGCATTTCATCAGCTACTGAGTACCCTTTTATAACATTTTGCTTATAAACTCACTATTACTATCTCAAGAATGCTTTAAAATATACAAATTAATCTATCCGATTTCCTTAAACCTTCAGTAATAGTAGTACACACACACTCATATATATAAATAGGCGCAGGCATGGCTGTGTGGTTAAGAACTTCGCTTCGTAACCACGTGGTTTCGGATTCAGTCCCACTGCGTGGAACATTGGTCAAGTGTCTTCTACTATAGCCTCGGGATAACCAATACCTTGTGAGGGAATTTGGTTGATGGAAACTGAGCAGAAGCCCGTCGTATATATATATATATATATATATATATATATATATATATATATATATGTCTGTGTACCTGCGTATTTGTGTTTGTCTCTCTCCGTATGTGTCTTGTTTGATTATGTCCTGTAACTTAGCAGTTCAGCAAAAAGAGACCGATTGAATAAGTACCAGGCTTAAAAATAAGTACTGCGGTCGATCTGATCAACCAAAACCCTCAAGGCGGTTCCCCAGCAAGGCCACAGTCCAATGACTGAAACAAGTAAAAGAGTAAAAGAATTCATAATGTCATATATATGTGTGTGTGTGTATGTGTATGTATGTGTATCTATATGTACATGCATACATACATACATACATACATACATACATACATACATACAT
>JAOPJM010527713.1:0-10315 GCA_027124095.1 Muusoctopus leioderma
TCTTTTTTAGCTGTGAATAATGCAGGAGTTACTCAATGGCCTAGAAGTTCGTGCCAAGGCACTTGCTAAACAGGTGGTTAATAAATGAGGGCTACTTATCTAGCGAATGAAATGGAAGCTTCTAAAATGTTCTAAAAATACCGTTAATGTCACGTGATTAGTACATAAATTTGAAAGCTAACTGATATAAATTCATACATCCATAAACACACGCGCATACATATATGCATATACAAATATCTAACGTATACATATATACACATGACCAAACACGGCCACATACATCTTTAAATCTATATACACAAGGAATACACATATAAGTGTGCACATGCACGAATAATTGCACGTAGACGCCTCCATATAGCTCGCAACACCTTTGCACTGCCATTCTGACACCTACATTTGGCCTGCTGAACTGGTCACTACAAGAACTCAATGAGATAGGTATAAGAACTCGCAAACTGCTCAGGGTTACTGGAAATTTCAACATCAACGAGGATGTACACAGATTATATTTCCCACGTAAGGAGGGTAACCGTGGCTTTAAATCTGTATTAATATCATACAAAATCCGGATTATAACACTGAAGCAACATCTCTAGGAGATAAAAAAGCAAAGTCTACAACTATCTTGCTCATGTTTACAAGGATGAAAATAAAAACATCATTAGGATAGCTAATGAACTTTATTTCATGACATGAAATAAAAGTTGTTAACACAGATCTCTCCCCCAACGAACATTGGAGAATCCTATTTAACACTGCAACAAAATAGAAAAAAATAGAATAGACCAGTTCATTGAGAAGGTTGTACATGGGCACTTGGAACAGAAAACTCAGATCATAGCAGAAAGAAACCACACCAAAGGCCTGACATAGAGTACCGACTAGTTTATAATATCTCACCTTGAAGGTTACCTCCATGCAATCCTTCAAGGAATCCCCACAAAATACCTACTACACAAAAAACAGAAATCACCATCTGACAACATATGTAGACTATGCAAAACCAAAACTGAAGACATTAACCATATCATTGCCAACCGTGAAAGAATGTCCTCTAGATATTACCTTCCTATGAGATGTGAATGTGGTAGACAGAACAATTTGGAATAGGATGAGAAAATAATATCAACAGATAAAGATGAATATTGAAACAGATGGATCAAAAGAATATTGGTGGAACCTAAAAATAAAAACAGAAACCAAATTAAAACACAACCGACCTGATATTGCTGTTTGGGACAGCACAATAAAAACATTATCAGTTGTGGAAGTCAACTAACTGCCCACTTGACATCAATGTGGTAAGAAAAATACAGGAGAAAGACGATATCTAAGGACCATTGATGGGGAGTTTGCAAATCCAGTACCTAAAATACACTATCAGCTTTATACCCGTTATTATTGGAGCAACAGAATGTATACCAGTCCGCCTGGATCAAAGTATAGATGAACATGGATTCTTCGAAAAAGAACGCAGCTCCGTAATTCATACGCTACAGATGACCACGATATCTGAGACAATAAATATTCGCGAAGCTTTCTTAAAATTTGAAGATATTTTATTGTTGAGGGCTTTCTTCCACAGCAGGTTATGTGTTTCTCTGATTTCTAGCTGTTTCACGGAATTCAAGCAGCGTCATTCCAACTGGACGCTTATATTGGGGAAGTACAATTCTTTGGACATGTTCCTCTATAAATTTTCTGCAAACGACTGATGTGCCTTAACATCTCTCCTTAGGTGCTCGTCGCGCTCCGTCAACTCCGTCACCAGTGCGACATCATCATCAAGCCGGCCGATAAAGGTGAAGTAGTAGTGATTTGTCGTGATGAACTCTACAAGGAAGAAGCTCTCCGTCAATTTAACGACCTCCGTTTCTACTAGAGACCTCCCAGTTTCTCTACTTCTTCCTACTGCTACTAAACCTATACTCAAAACACACCGTATTTCCGCTGTTTACTTCCTCCCTAAAATCTATAAGCGCAACACTCCCAGTCATTCTCTCATTTCTACTTGCAGCTGCCCCACCCAACTAATCTCTAGCGACCTTGTCCAACTTATATCTCCCCTGGTCGCTGTCCTTCTATTCCATACCAAGGACACTAACCACGCTATCCACCTCTTCAACTCCTTTCCTTTCCCTTTTGGACTCGCCAAACTTCTCTTCACTATGGATGTAAAATCCTTATACACTGTCATCCACCATGATGACAGCCTCTTAGCACTCAAATACTGTTTTGATCACCGCACCACACTTGAACCCAATAATTTCACACTTCTCCGCCTCGTCAAACCCGTCCTTACCTTAGATTAAGTCTCCTCTTGTGAGTTCCACCAACAAATGAGCGGAATCTACAAAGGCACTAAGATTGGCACGAATTACGCCAACTTGTTCGCGTAAAGTTTTACCCAGTATACTGGGAGGACCCGTAAGTTATATTGCCGGTACCTTAATAACTGCATCGGTACCACTTCACTCACCAGAGATCAACTCATACTTTTCATGTCCTTCGTCAACAATTTCAACCACACAATAGAATTCCCCTCCACTATCTCTGATACTTTCATTACTTCCTTGACATCGCTGTCTCTATCAATAACCTCCATCTCTCTACATCGGTTTACCACAAACCAACTAACTCTCACTCCTACATCGGCTGTTCTTCCTTACATCCCACTCGCACCAAATTTTACATCCCCTTCTCACAATTCCTCTATCTCCGATGTCTCTACAGCCAAGACTCTGATTACGTTGCAAAATCTAAGGAAAAGTGCTATTCTCTTTTCTCTTACGTGGTTACCCCCAATATGTTTACTCCAGCCCCTATAGAGCCCAATCCACCAACTACACTGCCGAACTCACGCTAAACAGCCGCCCTCCTGCAGTCCGAATTCCCTTATCCCTCACCTTCCACTTGCTACTCAGCTACTTCACCTCACTCTCCTTCGCAACTTCCACTCCCAACTTACCGACTCCACTACCACTCATATCCTTTAAAGAAATAAAAATGTACGCGACCTTCTAATCAGTAATTCCCTCGCCTCTAGACATACCCAGTCTGACACATCCAAGTGTTCCCGACTTGTTGCCTTACTAGTCCCTTCATCTCCCATACAACTAGTCTAGTAGGCCCCAAGTCTAGAGTCAACGTGATCCACCACTTTGACTTCACCTCACCTAATTTAATATACTGCATAGTTTTCAAGCTCTGTAGTTGGACGAAAGGGCCATCGTTTAGGAGACAGGTCTCGTAAGCACTTGCTAGACGTTTGTAATATTCTGAGACCCGCAAACACAAGAGGCAACGCATAATCTTCAATATACTCCTAGAAAGCACATGCTTACAGCTAGGATGACACTACGTGCACAACAGACCAGACTCCGGCTGCCACTATGTTATCTCACAGTAAGGCTGTTTGTCCACCTCTATCTACCAGTGAATATAGCAGCAGCCACGATAATAAGTGTATTACGAGCTGGGGGAACGAAGAATATAAACAATTGAAATTTATTCTCAATGAAATATTTTAAAACACTTGCTACAAGACAGATCATATTTGATAAAAGACTCAACGATAACGGGGTGAATATTTACAACAGAGTGATGCCTGTTTATATGCTCTTTCCACAGCTGTTAAGCAGTATCTTACAGATACTAAAAAAGTAAACAAAGGCAAAGCAATAAAAAAATTACACCAAGGATTTGGAAAACGGAAAAAAGATCGTTGATCTACGGATGACAATCAGTTATGTGGGGATACTTATCACATGCAAACAAACACTGTTCTCACCTTTGTGAATAGAATTTCAATCATCAACCCTCCTCTTACAACAACAACAACACTAGTAACAGCAACCTTAACAACAGAAACAACAAATATAACGACGTCGGAAGTAAAATCAATGGTACCAAGAACAATGACCATAACAATACAGTAACAATACAGCAAAAACTGTGTCATGCACAAACACCACTGCTAATAATACTATCATCAACCCCATCACCACCATCAACACCAACAATACCAACACCTCCTCCACTACCACTGCCAATAACACTACCCTCACTACCATATCTGCCAACACCAACTCCAACACCGCAAACCAAATCACCACCACCAACACTCCTGACAACACCAATGCCAACACAACACCAATGCCAACACAACACCAATGCCAACACAACACCAATCCCACCAGCACCACTGACAACACCAACACGAACACAATGAATCCGTTAAGAAGGGTCTACGCTGCCGCTTGATCTGTTATACTTTGCTGTCAAATCTCCATCAAATTTCACCATATCGTCTTAAAAATTGGATGAATATACCGAATAAAGTAGTCTTGGACATAATATGCCAGAAAAACAAAAATACGAGAAGGTCCCTCCTTGAAAGCCAGTTAAACAACGTAAATTCGACACACAGAAATACGTATTCCGCGTGTAAACGACACTTCCCAAATTTTGCAATTTCCCGAATGGAGTACCACAAGAATCCGTCCTCTTATGCACTCTTTTCTTTTCAGCGTATACCTACAATACCTCAAATTAGACACACGCCTATGACATCACACTCACATTCACCCATCATTTTTCCAGATAAAGCTGCATAATCCTACATAAATCACCTAGGAAACCTGTCGTGAAGACCACAAACTTAATCCACTGTCTCCCTTCTAACATGCTACACTAGAGAACATCAAATACAACCAATCATCACACTCAACAACATAAACATGCCATACATACAACAATACTAGAAGACAAACATACTAGGACTTACATAAAACACCTCCATAACATTCACGGTACACGTAGAAGACATAGTAAAGAAAGCAAAACCACGCACAACCATACTTAGAGCACTCACAAGTACCACATCTGGTCAATAGAAAGAAACAACAACAATGGTGGTGCACAAACAATATATTAGATACATCCTAAAAACATCCCAGACAAACCTCTCAGCCCAGGCAAACATAAAATACAGACAAATCAGAAATGACTGCAGTATCAATAGCCTCATTAGCCCTAATAATCACAGTGCTGAGTGCAAACCACCAGTGATAGGTGTAAGGTAACAGCAACTGTTACTCTCTGAGTCCACCTTGCCTGCCTCCGCTGTTGCCAGCCTCAGAATCAACAGGCGTACATACGAGCCAACATGGGAGCCTCTATGCAGTCGTTCACTCTACGAGAAATAGCACCCAAATCTCCCTCAAATCAAAAATTAACGTCTTAAAAAGGAAAGGACAGATTGGATAATGGGTCCTGGTTACACACTGCATGAATAAAAGACAGGATGGTCATGGCTTGGACACCTTTGATCATAGGTCTGCTCAATCAGGGCTGACCTAGGCGAAACAACAACAACAGGAGTACAGAAATAGTGTGGAAATGTCAGCCTGTCAACACGGCCGGCTTTTACTATAAGGCTGAGTAAGCTTAAGCCTAGATAGAACCCCGTCGCTAACAGGGGCCGGGAAAAATTCTGGGATATTCATATTTTTCAACGAGTGGGGGATGCTTAAAGATGGGGGCCCCATATTCCTAACAACCTAGGGGCTATGGTATAGGTTAATCTGGCCCTCACTGTCATGTTACACTCCATGCGATACTTCACTGCATGTCGGAGTGTGCAGTATGATCCCCAGCTAGGCAGAAATATGGTATATACGGAACAGATCTGTGGGGAACGCCTGGTCATTCGGCCAACTACTTGCCTATCATAAGTGTGTTCGATCAGAGCTGACATGGGACTTTACAACAACAATATAAACAATATTACCCACCACTAATACCACAGTCAACACCAACATCCACACCACCAACATCACCACTGCCAACATCAATAAAACCAATTGTATAAATAATGGAGAGAACACCAGTACTTCGTCTACTAAAATAGTTTCCAAATCTCCCTCAAATCACACCCTACTGTCTTAAAAAAGACGGACCAAATGGATAATGTAGTCCTACATATATTATGCCTTACAACAGTCAGGATGGACAAGGCTAGAATGCCTTTTATCCAATGTCTGCTGAATAGGAGCAGCTCATCTGGAGCGAAATAACACCAGTTGCCTGAATTTTCAATGTTTCCTTTTCGTATGGTACACAAAAGGCAAGCTAGACACCTTCCACCTAAACCTTGACCTTGTTCTTATCTTTTCACTAGACATAAAAAAGCAATAAGAATATCGAAAACCAGACAAAAACCCAAGGCCAGAAAAAACAACCAACATACTAAGGCCAGAAAAAACAACCAACATACTATTGAAAAACCACCAACATACTATTGAAGCACTTACTGTCTGAAGTAATTATTGCATACCCAACCTTTTCAAATACTCGTAGCACGAGCTAACGAGGGAAACGCTACGCCGTCCTTCGACCTGCTAGAAATTGCAACCAAAGTTCTCTCACATCACACTCTAATGGCTTTAAAAAAGGAAGGACACATTGAATAATGTAGTCCTAGATACACTATGCATGGAAAAAAGATGAGGATATCACAGCTATAACATGTTTAACCATAGGTCTGATTGATTTGAGCTGACTTGGGGATAAATATAAAAACCAACTATTCATAATAACACTGCCAAATCCCATGAATATGAAAAGTGGGCAGAATTATAGCAATATTATAACCTAACAAAATCACAGTCGAAGCAACATCACACATGCCCATCACCAACCTACGCACATCCTTAAACCAATTTTAAAGTCTCCTCATCGATATCATCAGTCCACTCATTCTCCATTACAATTCACAATACAGATTCAAACCCTCACACTACACCATCACACTACTCATATAGATCAGATAAAAGAATACATTATAGCTGTGACAACAACAAAAACTACATAAAATTAAAACTTCCATCTTCATTCCCTGCTCCTTACTTATATACAAAATGCTAAACACCTCCTTAAAAAAAACACTGGCTAGCAAACTCTTCTCTCTTTCACTATATCTCTCTTAAGTTGCTGTATATACGTAGAATATTTCCCGAAAGAGTAACACAAGATTCCGTTCTCTCAGCCACTTGTTTAAACCTATATATACATGATCTTTCCACGTCCTCACGAAATAGAAACACAATTTCATATGCAGATGAGACCCAGAAACATGTTCTCACCACCTAGAAACCTGACTCCAAAACAAATAGATTAAAAGCAACATCTACCAAATCCCTTCGCACCATCAACACAAAAGAACATCGAACACAACCAACTATCACACTCAACAACAGAAACATATAACACACACTCCCGACAAAAATACGAGTAGTTACATACAACACCTATACAGGCACAGCACGCACAGAAGATGGACACCAAAACTGCACCCACATGCACTGAGAGCATTCACAGGCAACACCTTTGGCCAATACAGAGGTAACATGAGCCAATGAGGGAGACTTATGTGGTCGGTCGACCTGCTGGAAATAGTATCCCAAATCTTCTTCAAATCACACCCTACCGCATTAAAAAAAGGAAGTACAGACTGGATAGTGTAGTCCGGAGTGCACTTCATTTTCTATGCCTAGATAATAAAAGATGGGATGATCAAAGTAAGAATGCCTTTGATCATAGATCTGCTCATTCAGTGCCGACTTGGGGCTAAACAACAACAAACAATATAGTGTACGAACAAAATATTAGATCCACCATGGATTATACAATTTCTGCTAGGCCTCAATGTTCCACAACAAATGACATCAAACCATAAAGAAAGAACAAAATATTGCACTCTTTACATCAACACATGCTGCACACAGACCACCACCACCACACACCATACCTACAGACTTCCAACAAACAAAAATACTCAAAATGAAAGAACACCTGCACATTGGAAAGGTAAAGTTTGTCGCTGCAGTAACCAAACAGTTAAACACTGTCTACATGTCCCACCCACCCCAAAAAACACCCAGACTAGACTCCATGAAACAAAACAAATATTTGCAAGAGTGAATATAGTTCCCTTCAACTACACATAGGCATGGTACGTAGAACTGTAGATCTATGAATCAAACTGAGTCGTTCAATCGTGTACCTGACCAGCTCAATCAAGACGAAATGAAGCAAGACAAAAACAGTAATAACAAAAATAGACCCAAACCAATTAGTGCACAAAGATTACATAACAGTACTAGGTTAAAATGCAGTATAAGGTCGTAAAATAGTGAAAGTAAAATGCGCCCAATGTGCATGCGTTGGTTTGCCGGAAGTGATTTAAGAACAATGAGAACAATGAAGTGATTGATAAGAACGTACGTAACGGTATTCGCTAACATGCGTCGACATGCAAGCCAGCGTAAGGCATTTTCAGTGGTTTGTGTTGCTACAAACACAACATTGTACCTCAACTGCTATATCTGAAATACTCATTATATCACTTGTGGGTACAATAAACGTGGATGCTTGTGGACGCGGCATGATACACTCTGTTCTGTTGTAGTGGTTGTTTCTCTATTTTCTGTCTCGTCTGAATGTGTGCTTGTGTGTGTGTGTGTGTGTGCAGTTTATTTTGTTGATGTAGTGAGAAGAAATAATTGCGTGTGTGTAGTATCGCAATGTTTACAAAAATGTTCTAACGTCACTTCCGTTATTTCACTTTCAATAGTTTACAACCTTATACTGCATTTTAACCCTTTTTTTTTGTCTTCAGCTGCAATTATTGTTGATGCACCAGCAGCAGTGTGCATGATGAGGAAGAGTTTACGTATCGGGCTTTCGAAGCGACAGAATCCACCTCCGTTACATCCATACATTAAGAGGAGAAGAGTCGATGATGTGTGAGATATAAAAAAAGAGTTCTGTTGTTGGATATTTATATTTTTTTAAAAACTGTTGTTGTTGTTGTTGTTGCTGTTGTTGTATGTGGAGCATTTTAAGGTGTTCAGTCATATTAACTCTTAACATCCTGTAGGACACGGTTCCACATGATACCACATCAACAAATTGATATGAATCATTGAACTATATATATATATGGTGAAATTGAAATATTTTTGTGTGAAAACACCTAAAGCACCTGTGTTTCTTACCTGTAAATTACACAACAAATAAGCTTTAAAAACCCCACTTTTAGGCATTTCACGACTTAAACATTTTTAATTAACTTTCTTGTTGTGTGTGTGTGTGTGTACGTATTTATGTATATATGTATCTATGTACGTACGTACGTACGTATTTATGTATGTATGTATGTATGTACGTATTTATGTATCTATGTATATATGTATGTACGTACGTACGTACGTACGTATGTATGTATGTATGTATGTATGTACGTACGTGCGTGTGTATGTATGTACGTACGTACGTATCTATGTATGTATGTATGTATCTATGTATGTACGTGCGTATGTATGTATGTATGTATGTATGTATGTACGTATCTATGTATGTACGTATGTACGTACGTACGTATGTGTGTGTATGTATGTATGTATGTATGTATGTGTGTGTATGTATGTATTAGTGAGTCAATATAATAGGACTATACCCTTAAACATAGTCGCCCCAACATGGTCACAGTCCAATGACTGAAACAAGTAAAAGAAAAGAAAATATATTTAAAAAAATATTTATTCGTTCCAGTTTTAACATTAGAAAAAAAAAAAAAAATATAATAAAATATTGTTTTTATTGTTCTTGTTGTTGTTTCTATTTTTATTGTTATTAACATTTTTTATTGTTATTAAAATGTAAAAAAGAAGTTATAATTTTTTTTAAATAAAACTATTTTGACTGCTCAGCTGTTATCGTTTGATATTTTTATTGTTGTTGTTGTTGTTGTTTAACCCCCAGGTCAGTTCTGATCTAGGAGATCTCTAACTCTAATACTCTTTTACCAGTTTCAGCCCGCGAGCTGTGGCCATGCTGGGGCTGGGGGAACCGCCATCGAAAAAAAACTGTGCCCCGGCTAATCAAAACGTTTCAGCCATGACCGTCTCATCATATTTTTTTCTCTCCATCATATCATGGTGGTATGGTTATATATCATCATCATCATCATCATCACCATCATTTTACATCTGCATTTCCATACTTGCATGGGTTGGACGGGGGGCCCTCTCCAATACAGCTTCTTGCCACTTCTCTCGATCCTTCGTCAGCTCCTTCTTGAGGTTCAGCATCCTCAGATCTGCTTCCACCACTACCTCTGCCCATGTCTTCCTTGGTCTACCTCTTCCACAGTGTCTCACCACCTCTCTCGATCCTTTGTCAACTCCTTCTTGAGATTCAGTATCCTCAGATCTGCTTCCACCACTACCTCTGCCCATGTCTTCCT
>JAOPJM010527740.1:0-10314 GCA_027124095.1 Muusoctopus leioderma
AACATGTTTCTGTACTAGTATTGAGTGTTGTTTAAAATAAAGTTTGTTTGAACATTATAACTTCATTTTTTCTTATCAAGTCTTATATATTATTGATCGAACCACGTATATATACATTTCAAAAACACAGACGTACTCAAAACGCACTTATGTTACATGTGTTTAGAGACTATCATATATACAATTATACCTCTATACAATGATATGTAAATATCTTTTTACTATTAAACTTGACTACTTTTCCATCAGTTTAAGTTTCCTGTAGGAGAGGAATTCGACATATGGCATAAACGAAAAGGCTTTTTCAATGCTAGAGGAATTAAACTGCAATACCGTGTGTAATAAATTCTGCTTGATCGTGTTTGTGTACGTCTTGTGGGTCAATCAGTTTCTATTTCGGTACTGTAATTTGCTTGGTAAAATTTATTTTCATGATGTCATTTAGATATACTCTCCGATATTTTGTTCTGAAGTTGTGTTTGCACTGGAAATTGTTTTTGTATATCTTGAATCTGACCTTTTCTAGAAGCCCTGTTTCGAAACGTTTAAGGATCTTGATAAGTGGTCAGTATGTTTAGTGCTTTAAGTCCGAAAGTGTTTGTGGTTGAAGATTTTCTGGTACTGCTTTCGTAGAAGTAGGTTTTCAATCTCATTCTTTTGATTCTCAATCTCATTCTTTTGATAACACTTTTTACTTTTTTCTAATATCCGTTTTCTAAAAATGTTGGTGGTTCATATCAGTACCAGAGAACTTTTTCTTCGAGGAAGAAGTAGATTCACTACATTGTATAGTTGGGTGAGTTATTATTGGACATGCTGATATAATATAATGTGTTTTTCAGAAAAGAGACCACATAGAAGAATTATAAACATCCTCCCTCTGCGACAACTAATGATGGCCTCTTCCCTTTTGACAGATGGTGTTGATTCCGCTTGGCCATTTAGATTGAAGTTATTCATACACTTCAGAGTCAGCTTTTTATTCATGTGTGGGACATTCAATTTGCAGAAGTATTTCCATGACAATTTATAACTTTATAGTTGTTCATCATGATCATCATATATTCCATTAGTATATGTTCTTTTGCTGTTGCTTTGGATTTAGATTTTAGCTGTTCGAAATCCAATTTTATTTCTGAAGAGAATGATAAGTCTGATAACATATTATCTACCTTCCGTGTAATTATACTCAATTAGTGTATGTAGCAAGCTTTGTTGTATGTTGACACGATTGTGGGCAACGTTGAAAACTACCTTCTTAAACTTCTACTAGCATTCAATAGATTTCTCTTCTTAAGATGGACTGTCGTTGGATGTCAGGCTTATTGTGAAGTTTTACTTGTATTATGCAGTTGTATGTGGATGTTTAACTGCATCCTGAGGATCATCACTGTGTTGCTGAGGGTTATTCTGTGTTGTATTTTGGAGAAGTGGTAAGGTGTCCGTTTTACATTTAATTTTCTATATTGTGGGTTTTGTTCTCTTGTCATGCTGTTTTAGTGTCACTATTGTTTGTTATAAAGAATTTTATTGTACATAAATTGATTGCGTAGAATATGTACTGTGCGAGTTATGTTGTGGTGTTTGAGATTATTGTGTGGAATATATGTTGCTTGAAGTTTGTTATACTATTGGAAGTTTTGCCAAGAATATGTGCTGTGGGAAATATGTTATAATATTGGAAGGTGTTTGTGGAAAATATGTGATTTGGGAATGGCAGGAGAAAGTGGTGCTATAGTTTTGGAATGAGATTGTGTAAAGCATGTGCTGTGTGAGTTGTGTTCTGATATGTAGAGGTGATTATGTAGAATATATACTGTATGAGGTTATTATGTAGAATATATACTGCAGAAGATATGTTATAGTACTGAGTGTAGAATATATAGAGAATATATACAGTACGAATTCTGTTACTGGGAGGTGATTGTATGCAATATGTTCTCTGTGAATTGTGTTACAGTATTGGGAGGTGTTCGTATAGAATGTGTGCTGCGTTAGTTGTATTCTGGTATTTGGTGTTGATATTGTGAGTTGTGTTATAGTATTGGAAAATGAGTTTGTAGAATATGTATTGTATCAATTATTATAGTATTGGGTGGTGATTATGTTCAAAACGGAAAGTGTTGTGTCACAGTATAAGGAGGCGATTGTACACAATGTGTGTTGTTGTTGTTGTTGTTGTTCTTGTTGCTTAGCTCCAAATCAGTTCAAGCATGATCGAAGTGTTCCAGCCATTATCACCCCATTTCATTTTTAGACTGTGTATCCAGGACTACATGATCCAACGTTGCCTTCCATTTTTACGATGGTAAGGTGAGATTTGAAGCAAATTTGGCTGCTATTCCTAGTATGCCAACTGACCACATAGAGGCTCTTTTGTTGCCTGTTAAACTGTGTTATATTATTGGAAGGTGGTTCTTGGGGGGCATTTCTGTAGAATACGTAATCTGTGCGTTGTGTTATATAATTAGCAGTTGTGTGTGTAGTATGTGCGCTACGTGAGTTGTTATAGTATTGTGATGGTTGTGTATAATGTGTGTTATAATGCTATCGTGCAATGTTGAGTAAACCTATAGGATTTAGCCGCCACTACGTATGTAAACTAATGAAATTGATTAAATACTTAAGACAGTCGTAAATAACTGTTTTGTTTACACAATTTCGCCATGGATAGAAACAGAGAGACAGGCTGGACTATAATTTCAAATGTCTTTAAGGTTTTCTTCAGTAACCACTTACTCCGTTCTTAAATAACATCTGTGAAGGATATGTAAAGCCGCTATTGATAAGCGCTTTATTACACCGTGTACACCGATTTGAATATTTAACACATTCTTAGCAGTTCAGTCTATCTCTCTTTTTCTGTCCATCACGAAGTTGTGTAAAACAAAATCCAGTCATTTACAACTGTCTCATGTATGTAATTTATTTAATTAGTTTACACATGCAGTGACACTTAAAATCTATAGAACAAAACAGCATCAAAAACAGACACTGCTAACGTGTCAGTAATTTATTCAACAAAACTAACTGCCAAGAATGTGTTAAATATTCAAATCAGTGTAACCAGTTTAATAAAGCGGATAATAATAATGGTGGCTATATATAAAATAATGGTGGCTATATATAAAATAATGGTGGCTATATATAAAATAATGGTGGCTATATATTAAATTTCAAATTGGTCAGTTCAGAACGGTGTAAGCAATTGCTGAAGAGTATGTAAGGACATTTGAAACTAGGATCCAGCCGATCTCTCTGTTTCTGTCCATCGCGAAATTGTATAAACAGAGCACAGTCGTTTACGACTGTGTTTTATATCTAATTAATGTAAGTAGTTTACACATGCAGTGATGGCTAACATCTACAGGCTTACCCTATTGTACACTACATTATCAAAGGCAAACACTGCTAACGCGTCAGTAATGTGTGCTGTAGTATTGGAAGGTAATTATGTAGAATGTGTGATATGCGATTGTTATCTTGATGTTTAATTCCAAGTCAGCCCTGGTCAAACAGACCTATGATCAAAGTATTCTAGTCGTAACATGATCATCCCGTCTTTTTTTCTAAGATATAGTGTACCATGGACTACATTATCCCATGTGTCTGTATTTTTAAGATAGTGATGTGTTATTTTATTGCTACTTCTAGCAAGTCGAACGACCACGTAGCGGCTCCTCTCATTGTTTCGTATCACTGTGCTATTGTATTGGGAGATAAGCGTGTACAATATGTGTCGTGCAAGATCAGTGAATTGCAGGTAAATGTACCTGTGGGGGAAATGTGTCTTAAGACTACCAGCCTATAACCTACTTATTTTAGTTAATGTTAGTGTTGCTGCAACCTACACAGTGAAACATGAGGGAGCATGTACGTGGTCATTCAGCCTGCTAGAAATTCAGGCAAAATCTGCCTAGAATCACATATTACAGCCTTTAAAAAAAGAAAAATATATATGAACCATGTATAAGTAGCGATATTATGTTTGAAAAAATAAGACAAGATAGAACACATTTGATCTTAAATATATTCAATCACAGCTAACTTCAGTCTAAATAACTTCAACTAATTTCAACTAAATTGTTATAGCAAAGTGGGTTTGGCTGTTAAAATTTAAGCGTTTTGATCAAGTATTTGTGCTAGGAAGGGTTAATAATATGAACCACCGTCCTCGTTTTCTAGTACAAATAAAGCAGTGTATATTTAACTTTTAGTTCTAAAGCTTATAGGCATGAGTTCAAATCTTTCAGTTCGTCAATCTATAATAAATAATATATATATATATATATATACTAGTTTGATCGGAGTCCGAATTGCCTGTATTTGTATATGCATGTTAGTATGAGCTGTTATAATACTTCTGGTAACTTTAGTAAGAAACTAAAACAGTGACATCTGAGAGAATTGATATCTTCAATATTGTTTGAAAAATGAAAATACCAGTGACACACAGAAGAGCACATCCTGCAAGTGGGTTCACATTTCGAAGGTTAGATGTAATTTTAGTGTCTTCTAACGATTCTTTCTTAGAAATAGTCTCACTTGAAAGAAACAAATTAAAATCATAAGCTCTGTTTTATGTGATTAAAGATTATATATATACATCTATACATATACATATATATATATATATTTCGGAGTTGCACTTGTCTGGCAAGTGATCTGATCTGAGACCGTGTGTTGAAACTAAAGCAGTTACAGCGTGGAAGACTCGTATTAGCCATTCAAAAAACACATAAAAACTGTTAATTTTACTTCATTTATGTTTGGTTGTCACACTTTTCGTCGCATTTTCTGCGACCTGTTCACTGACACAGTTCCACTGCAACTCTTGCAGTGGAACCGTGTCGGTGAACAGGTCGCAGAAAGTGCAACGAAAATGTTGACACCTACAATAATTTAAGTAAAATTAACAGTTTTGTGTGTTTTTGAATGGCTAATACGAGTCTTCCACTCTGTAATTGCTATATATATATATATAGGGTTGTAGGTTGAAACATGCAAGTTCACAATTTCATCCGAAGAAGCACTCGATGTGGTTTATAGGCTATCAATAATGGTGTTCAATACACGACAAAGCTAAAAGTTTTGTCGAGTTATGGAACTATCGGAAATCCTACACAGAGTATAATATATATATGTTTATATATATATATATATATATAAACATATATATATTATACTCTGTGTAGGATTTCCGATAGTTCCATAACTCGACAAAACTTTTAGCTTTGTCGTGTATTGAACACCATTATTGATAGCCTATAAACCACATCGAGTGCTTCTTCGGATGAAATTGTGAACTTGCATGTTTCAACCTACAACCCTATATATATATATATAGCAATTACAGAGTGGAAGACTCGTATTAGCCATTCAAAAACACACAAAACTGTTAATTTTACTTAAATTATTGTAGGTGTCAACATTTTCGTTGCACTTTCTGCGACCTGTTCACCGACACGGTTCCACTGCAAGAGTTGCAGTGGAACTGTGTCAGTGAACAGGTCGCAGAAAATGCGACGAAAAGTGTGACAACCAAACATAAATGAAGTAAAATTAACAGTTTTTATGTGTTTTTTGAATGGCTA
This sequence comes from Muusoctopus leioderma, assembly GCA_027124095.1. Lineage (NCBI taxonomy): Eukaryota > Metazoa > Mollusca > Cephalopoda > Octopoda > Octopodidae > Muusoctopus > Muusoctopus leioderma. The sequence goes on from JAOPJM010527740.1 coordinate 5,595, forward strand.
ATACGAGTCTTCCACGCTGTAACTGCTTTAGTTTCAACACACGGTCTCAGATCAGATCACTTGCCAGACAAGTGCAACTCCGAAATATATATATATATATGTATATGTATAGATGTATATATATAATCTTTAATCACATAAAACAGAGCTTATGATTTTAATTTGTTTCTTTCAAGTGAGACTATTTCTAAGAAAGAATCGTTAGAAGACACTAAAATTACATCTAACCTTCGAAATGTGAACCCACTTGCAGGATGTGCTCTTCTGTGTGTCACTGGTATTTTCATTTTTCAAACAATATTGAAGATATCAATTCTCTCAGATGTCACTGTTTTAGTTTCTTACTAAAGTTACCAGAAGTATTATAACAGCTCATACTAACATGCATATACAAATACAGGCAATTCGGACTCCGATCAAACTAGTATATATATATATATATATATTATTTATTATAGATTGACGAACTGAAAGATTTGAACTCATGCCTATAAGCTTTAGAACTAAAAGTTAAATATACACTGCTTTATTTGTACTAGAAAACGAGGACGGTGGTTCATATTATTAACCCTTCCTAGCACAAATACTTGATCAAAACGCTTAAATTTTAACAGCCAAACCCACTTTGCTATAACAATTTAGTTGAAATTAGTTGAAGTTATTTAGACTGAAGTTAGCTGTGATTGAATATATTTAAGATCAAATGTGTTCTATCTTGTCTTATTTTTTCAAACATAATATCGCTACTTATACATGGTTCATATATATTTTTCTTTTTTTAAAGGCTGTAATATGTGATTCTAGGCAGATTTTGCCTGAATTTCTAGCAGGCTGAATGACCACGTACATGCTCCCTCATGTTTCACTGTGTAGGTTGCAGCAACACTAACATTAACTAAAATAAGTAGGTTATAGGCTGGTAGTCTTAAGACACATTTCCCCCACAGGTACATTTACCTGCAATTCACTGATCTTGCACGACACATATTGTACACGCTTATCTCCCAATACAATAGCACAGTGATACGAAACAATGAGAGGAGCCGCTACGTGGTCGTTCGACTTGCTAGAAGTAGCAATAAAATAACACATCACTATCTTAAAAATACAGACACATGGGATAATGTAGTCCATGGTACACTATATCTTAGAAAAAAAGACGGGATGATCATGTTACGACTAGAATACTTTGATCATAGGTCTGTTTGACCAGGGCTGACTTGGAATTAAACATCAAGATAACAATCGCATATCACACATTCTACATAATTACCTTCCAATACTACAGCACACATTACTGACGCGTTAGCAGTGTTTGCCTTTGATAATGTAGTGTACAATAGGGTAAGCCTGTAGATGTTAGCCATCACTGCATGTGTAAACTACTTACATTAATTAGATATAAAACACAGTCGTAAACGACTGTGCTCTGTTTATACAATTTCGCGATGGACAGAAACAGAGAGATCGGCTGGATCCTAGTTTCAAATGTCCTTACATACTCTTCAGCAATTGCTTACACCGTTCTGAACTGACCAATTTGAAATTTAATATATAGCCACCATTATTTTATATATAGCCACCATTATTTTATATATAGCCACCATTATTTTATATATAGCCACCATTATTATTATCCGCTTTATTAAACTGGTTACACTGATTTGAATATTTAACACATTCTTGGCAGTTAGTTTTGTTGAATAAATTACTGACACGTTAGCAGTGTCTGTTTTTGATGCTGTTTTGTTCTATAGATTTTAAGTGTCACTGCATGTGTAAACTAATTAAATAAATTACATACATGAGACAGTTGTAAATGACTGGATTTTGTTTTACACAACTTCGTGATGGACAGAAAAAGAGAGATAGACTGAACTGCTAAGAATGTGTTAAATATTCAAATCGGTGTACACGGTGTAATAAAGCGCTTATCAATAGCGGCTTTACATATCCTTCACAGATGTTATTTAAGAACGGAGTAAGTGGTTACTGAAGAAAACCTTAAAGACATTTGAAATTATAGTCCAGCCTGTCTCTCTGTTTCTATCCATGGCGAAATTGTGTAAACAAAACAGTTATTTACGACTGTCTTAAGTATTTAATCAATTTCATTAGTTTACATACGTAGTGGCGGCTAAATCCTATAGGTTTACTCAACATTGCACGATAGCATTATAACACACATTATACACAACCATCACAATACTATAACAACTCACGTAGCGCACATACTACACACACAACTGCTAATTATATAACACAACGCACAGATTACGTATTCTACAGAAATGCCCCCCAAGAACCACCTTCCAATAATATAACACAGTTTAACAGGCAACAAAAGAGCCTCTATGTGGTCAGTTGGCATACTAGGAATAGCAGCCAAATTTGCTTCAAATCTCACCTTACCATCGTAAAAATGGAAGGCAACGTTGGATCATGTAGTCCTGGATACACAGTCTAAAAATGAAATGGGGTGATAATGGCTGGAACACTTCGATCATGCTTGAACTGATTTGGAGCTAAGCAACAAGAACAACAACAACAACAACAACACACATTGTGTACAATCGCCTCCTTATACTGTGACACAACACTTTCCGTTTTGAACATAATCACCACCCAATACTATAATAATTGATACAATACATATTCTACAAACTCATTTTCCAATACTATAACACAACTCACAATATCAACACCAAATACCAGAATACAACTAACGCAGCACACATTCTATACGAACACCTCCCAATACTGTAACACAATTCACAGAGAACATATTGCATACAATCACCTCCCAGTAACAGAATTCGTACTGTATATATTCTCTATATATTCTACACTCAGTACTATAACATATCTTCTGCAGTATATATTCTACATAATAACCTCATACAGTATATATTCTACATAATCACCTCTACATATCAGAACACAACTCACACAGCACATGCTTTACACAATCTCATTCCAAAACTATAGCACCACTTTCTCCTGCCATTCCCAAATCACATATTTTCCACAAACACCTTCCAATATTATAACATATTTCCCACAGCACATATTCTTGGCAAAACTTCCAATAGTATAACAAACTTCAAGCAACATATATTCCACACAATAATCTCAAACACCACAACATAACTCGCACAGTACATATTCTACGCAATCAATTTATGTACAATAAAATTCTTTATAACAAACAATAGTGACACTAAAACAGCATGACAAGAGAACAAAACCCACAATATAGAAAATTAAATGTAAAACGGACACCTTACCACTTCTCCAAAATACAACACAGAATAACCCTCAGCAACACAGTGATGATCCTCAGGATGCAGTTAAACATCCACATACAACTGCATAATACAAGTAAAACTTCACAATAAGCCTGACATCCAACGACAGTCCATCTTAAGAAGAGAAATCTATTGAATGCTAGTAGAAGTTTAAGAAGGTAGTTTTCAACGTTGCCCACAATCGTGTCAACATACAACAAAGCTTGCTACATACACTAATTGAGTATAATTACACGGAAGGTAGATAATATGTTATCAGACTTATCATTCTCTTCAGAAATAAAATTGGATTTCGAACAGCTAAAATCTAAATCCAAAGCAACAGCAAAAGAACATATACTAATGGAATATATGATGATCATGATGAACAACTATAAAGTTATAAATTGTCATGGAAATACTTCTGCAAATTGAATGTCCCACACATGAATAAAAAGCTGACTCTGAAGTGTATGAATAACTTCAATCTAAATGGCCAAGCGGAATCAACACCATCTGTCAAAAGGGAAGAGGCCATCATTAGTTGTCGCAGAGGGAGGATGTTTATAATTCTTCTATGTGGTCTCTTTTCTGAAAAACACATTATATTATATCAGCATGTCCAATAATAACTCACCCAACTATACAATGTAGTGAATCTACTTCTTCCTCGAAGAAAAAGTTCTCTGGTACTGATATGAACCACCAACATTTTTAGAAAACGGATATTAGAAAAAAGTAAAAAGTGTTATCAAAAGAATGAGATTGAGAATCAAAAGAATGAGATTGAAAACCTACTTCTACGAAAGCAGTACCAGAAAATCTTCAACCACAAACACTTTCGGACTTAAAGCACTAAACATACTGACCACTTATCAAGATCCTTAAACGTTTCGAAACAGGGCTTCTAGAAAAGGTCAGATTCAAGATATACAAAAACAATTTCCAGTGCAAACACAACTTCAGAACAAAATATCGGAGAGTATATCTAAATGACATCATGAAAATAAATTTTACCAAGCAAATTACAGTACCGAAATAGAAACTGATTGACCCACAAGACGTACACAAACACGATCAAGCAGAATTTATTACACACGGTATTGCAGTTTAATTCCTCTAGCATTGAAAAAGCCTTTTCGTTTATGCCATATGTCGAATTCCTCTCCTACAGGAAACTTAAACTGATGGAAAAGTAGTCAAGTTTAATAGTAAAAAGATATTTACATATCATTGTATAGAGGTATAATTGTATATATGATAGTCTCTAAACACATGTAACATAAGTGCGTTTTGAGTACGTCTGTGTTTTTGAAATGTATATATACGTGGTTCGATCAATAATATATAAGACTTGATAAGAAAAAATGAAGTTATAATGTTCAAACAAACTTTATTTTAAACAACACTCAATACTAGTACAGAAACATGTT
>JAOPJM010527767.1:0-10313 GCA_027124095.1 Muusoctopus leioderma
TATACATGCGTGTCACAAAATTAATTGGTGTTTGTGTGCGTATATATGTATTTGCATATGTGTGTGATTGCGCGTCCCGCTAGTGTAACTAGTCTGTGTATACACTTAAATGTTGTTGGAAATTCGACCAGGCTAACCGCTACACAGTTATGAAGCTCAACTGTTTCTACCCCTTCACTGCCTTTTGTAATTTCGGTCACGGACTCCATTGCCAGAATCTTACATCTCGCTCTCTGACGCATCCACCACACTTAACTTAACGGAGTTGTTGCAGTAAACATCTACACATAAGATGTTGCATTTTAGTAAAACCTTGGTTCATTAGATGGAGTTGTTATTGCTATTAATCTTGTTATGGGAGAGAGTGTGGGATAGAAAATTGCTAGAGCATCGGACAAAATGACTTGCATCCTGTATATTTTGAGTTCAGATGCCAACAGGATTAATTTCTCGATTCATTCCACTGGAGATCGATAAAAGGAGTACTAGTCAAGAAGTACTGTGGTGGATTAAATTGACTACATCCTCCTTATAAATTTTTGGTTCTAGTGCCATTGAAAAAATAATTATTGTCCCTTTAAGAGCTGTGGGATGGAAAAAAACGGAAGATTGTCTAAATATTTATTTAGTTTCGTCCCCCTACGCTCTTAGTTAAAATTCTTTCTAGTATTGCCTTTGTCTTTCAATCCTTTGGGGGTTGATAAAATGTGTTTCAATAAGGTAGTGGGTGGATTCAACCGATTACACAACTCACCAAAAATGTGTGGTCTAGAGAGTAAGACATCCTTATTATACTTCTAGTGGGTCTGATGGAGAGGTCGACTTGTATCTTACTGGATCAATAGACTAAGTACTAGTCATATACTGAATGTAATTCAATAGATAATAGCCTTATCCTATAGATCTAAGGCCTTGTATCATTGTGAGGAATCATTATTAAAGATATTTAAAGAGGAAAGAGCTAGTTATACGGAAAGGGATTTAAACCAGGACACTCAACGTTCTGATGGTGAAGTTTCACCTTGAATCTAGCACCTTAGACTGCTCGGTCAACTGATAAATGACAAAGAGCAACTAACTCAATTGAAATTAAAAATAGGTTATTTGCCCCTCTTCTTCGGGCAAGTTAATAAAGAAAAGTTTTATATATATTGAAATATACTCAGTATACACACCATAGGATAATGAAGATTAATTATATGGGTGACACAACAATAATAGCAGGAACAACAACAAATGGTTCTTCATACACACATTGGATATCTGGTCACACTACCTTGCTTCAACAGCGGCTCGAAAAATATGATGATAATGTAATATGACGTCATAATTCAGTTCTTTGCTGTTTCTACTCAACAAAATATATAACAGCTACAGTATCGGAAACACACATGACTACTTACATATATGCGCGGTCACACGCACACACACATATACATACACACACGTGCACACGCACGCACGCGCACACACACACACACACATAAATACACTGATGAGACAGTATGAAATGATGTCATTATACAGTTGTCATTATATGAGTGGAGACATAGTTATGTGGTTAATATAAGTTATAGGCGCAGGCATGGCAGTGTGGTTTAGAAGTTTACTTCGCAGCCACGTGGTTCCAGGTTTGATCCCACTGTGCGGCACATTGGGCAAGTGTCTTCTACCAATGCCTTGTGAGTGAATTTGGTTGGCAGAAAATATGTGGAAGCTCGTCTATATATATGTGCGTGCGTGCGTGTGTGCGTGTGAGTGTGTGTGTGTTTGTGTAAATAGAGGATTGCCAAGTGTCTAAAACTACAGTTTACATTCGTGGATAAGAATACTCCTTGCTCTGGTTAAAAAGATATACCTTGAATGTGTCAGACGTCTCGGCCATCCTGCCAAGTGATGAAAGACGAACTGAGTCAAACAAAGAAGCTGGGTGTGCATGTGTATATGATAGATAATACGTTTCTACATTGGTACAGGGCCACATATTTGGGAGGGTGTATACTTGATTGAATCGACTCAAGGAAACGACCGATTCTTATTTTATCGACCCAAATGATGGATGTGCAAATTTGACAGAAGTTGATCTTACCTTTCATCCTTTCAGGGTCGATGAAATATGAGCCTGTCATATTACTAAAGTCGGTTCAATTGACTCTAGAAATATGAGCCTGTCATATTACTAGAGTCGGTTCAATTGGCTATTCTCTCTCTACATATTATTTCTAACATTATTATCTGGTCCTTATTTAATCGTCTTAGGATTGTACCTATTATCTAACACATATACACTCAGCTTTACTGGTTTGTATTGGTTCACCAGATTTCACTTGGCCGAGCGGTCTCTGGCGCTAAACTCAAGGTTAACGATAAGTATTTTGATTCACGAATGTGGGCCTAGGTTCGAATCTCCCTTCTGACAATTTTTTCTGCATGTACCACAATAAGTTATATTAAGTTCAACATTTACAACTATCTGGTCTATCATATAAAAAAATCTTTTTTTTATTTTTAGGAAATATGCAATGATTATGAAATCACACGTATTGTAAATAGTAATTTGTTTTAAGTCTTAATTAGTGCAATATTGTTGCCAGGCAACAGATTAAAGCTGCTGACCTTTACAATAATGAAGAACTGAATTTCAATTATGACGTCACTTTACAAAGTTTCATCACGTTATCATTTTACTAGCAGAGATACCCATCGTTGCCCGGGTGCGGAATATGTAGAAACATTTTTTTTTTTTTGTTAAACGTAAATGAATCAATAGCAAATCTTTATGTACGAGATTATGGACGTCATATGATATTCATGTTCTCAAAAGTGATATAGAGATAGCAATAGAATACAAATTATTCAACATTTATATTACTTGAAGTCAGAACGTACCGAGCCGGAATAAATACTGCAAAATATTTAGTCAGACTCTTTAACGTATCTGTTAACATTTTATTATTAATTAAATTGAGAGAAAGAAAGAAAATAAGAAGCGAATGGGATATATATATATATATATGAGGGAGAGAAGGGGAGAGAGAGAAAGAATAACACAGTCAAAAATGACTACCTCCTACTTAACCGCCAATAATAGTGTTGCTTCTTACTTTCCCCCTCCTACTCAAGTACAATTTCTTGTCTTACCTCATCTCTTTTGGGTAAATTTCATATTTTAAACGAAAAATATGTATTCCAAGATGGGATTCCGGATTTCATTGTACAAGAAATTTTCTGGATTACATTAGGATGTCCATGACAAATTTGGTAAAGATTCGTTCAGAAATGGCTACGTTGTTTCAAGACAAACAGACAAACATTCGCGCTTATAGATGAGAGATTTCAGTTACAGTTAACAGAGATACAACAAATAAATAAAAGATGTACATTAATAGAAATTTCTAGTTGTTCAGCAGTCAATCAATGTTTGATCAAATGTCATAGAAATGAAATCTCAGAAATAATTTCTCAAGGATTGTTCTATTTCTTCATTAAGTTACTAGCTTTGGTAATGGGGAAAAAATATCATTACCAATAACGGAACTCGAACCAAAGCTCAGATTCGAGAAACAGAATTCTCATTTTATTGTTGAAGTTAACGGCATTAATCTGGTGCCTGACACTAATAGACTACTACTTCTAACTAACAATTTACCAATATTCAACCAATTCAGATATAAAAGCAGCTTTACTATCTACAATATGTGATACCCCATCGTTAGTGAATGTTTCCTCGAAATAGTTAACTTAGGAACAGCAGCTTTTTATATGATAGATCAAATAGTTGTAAATATCCAAAATAATACATAACATATATAGACTTTTACTGCACTACGTGAAAAAAACAATGTTGGTGAGGTGGGATTTGAACCCACGACCACTTTCGTGGACATAAATACTCATTATCATAGTGTGGGAAATAGCCTTGATAGCGTTTTAGATAGCTCAACCATCCTGGCAGCTGATGTCAGCAGATGTACGAATTCAAACCAATAAACCTGGGTGTATGTATATGTGTTAGATAATAGGTTTTTAGATTGGTATATTCCCAGGTCGATACAAATAACAAGTAATATTGTTATAAATAATTTGTAGGGGTAGTCATCATCATCATTGAAATCTCTCAGTGTCAAAACTTTGCTTCCATTGAAATTTATTAACATGTTCTAAGCTAGCTGTATAAGCATAATTTTGACCTAAAACAACCCTGGCAACGAGGACATGAGAATTGGAGCGCAGCTAGATTTAAGAGTCCTCGTTGTCGACCTACTTCCCTCTGTCGATGTCTCCTCCTGTCAGCCTCCTCTTTACGGTTACTTTTAAAGAAGTCGCGTCCAACATGACGTTTTCTCCTCCAGAGCGGACTGTCAGAGGCCTCCACTATTGGTTACAACACACGGTTTCACATAAAACATATTGAAATACAAATACAAAAACGAAAATCGCAAGCTGAAAAACACTGTTCTGAAAAACTCCACTTCATAAAAACTGCATCTCATCTAAAGTATATACAAACTCCATCAACTCAGTAGTAAGAAGGCTCAACCTTAGTAGTAGTAGTAGTAGTAGTAGTAGTAGTAGTAGTAGTAGTAGTAGTAGTAGTAGTAGTAGTAGTAGTAGTAGTAGGAAGAAAGAATATGAAAGAAAGACGAAAGTGGAATAAAGAAATGTATTTGTTAATGACAAATGAATTTAAATTTATTAAATTTATCAATTTTATTTCAAACTTTCAATATAAATAAAAATATTGTCAGCAGGGAGATGCGAACTCACACGTCGCTATCTACAGTTTGTGTGAATCCGTGGTCAGCGAAGGTTTGGTTGAAGTAGAAATTGTAATAATCTGTAAAGTGACGTGAATTTACAGTTTTATAATTCCTTTACCTCATAATCTTATGTTGTTCTTGTTTGTTTTTTAATAACACCCACAATAAAGACAATCGAAACAATCCCTGTTGGTCAGATGTCAGAATAACTAAATAGTTTAAAAAACAAGAATCAAGATAACAGCCATTATCCAGAACATTTAGCATTCTTTTTTTATTGTATGTTTTTGTTTGGTCTGAAGGAAGGGGTTCCGTGACCGGTGAGATCAGCGCGGTTAATGTTCATTTTGCCGGCTTAATTCGGTGTATAGAAGAGAATTAAACGAGGATAAAATATGAAAAAATCTCTCTATAAAAAGTCATGTGTCACATTTTTTCCTTTGCTGGTTCTTTCTCGCTAACAGGAGAGAGAGAGAGAGAGAGAGGGAGAGGGAGAGAGTGAGAGAGAGAGAGAATTAAAATGAGTGTGAATTAAAGGATTAGGTGTTTATTACACTGGCCGGATTGACTTGACAGACTACAGAGAAAGAAAGAGTAGGTTAGAGTAGGAAAATAAATTAAAATGAGGGTAAGTTGCAGTATGAGGTGTTACACTGATCAGAGATGCAGACTAACAAATGAAATATAAAAAAGAGACGGGTTACAGTCAACAAAGAATCGCATTTCAAAACAACCAAACAGTCAAGTCATTAAGAGCCATGTAATGTTCAGTTAACTAAGCGATGTGTCACTTAACTTGAAATTACAGATTGAAGATAACGAGGGCCAAGGAAAACATATGGAATCAAACATCTTTACAAAAAATGTTCTGATTAAGGAATGTTCACATCAAATAAATTAAGGTGACCATATCTAAACATTAAAAAACACAGGATGTTTTGGCGATATGTAACCTTGAATCAGCTGCGGTAATAAGTTTTCCATGTTTTCATAACAGTAATATATATATATAAGCACACCAGTATCGGTGTACTGCATCGCATTGTGTTTTTATTAATAATATAAACTAATATACGACTTTGTGTCAGAATCCCAACAGCCAACCTTTTACTGGATGAAGATTTCAAGAGCCAAATGGGGGACAAGTCCGGTAAAATAAATATCGTCATTTTTGACAGGTATTGCGCTAATTATGAATTAACGAGTAACATTTAAATGTAAGCAATAACGATCGATTGACGGAATCACTACGCGATCACACGACGTACAAAACAAAATGCGGCCCAAATTTCCTTCGATTGACACCCTATCGTGTTGGAATGGGGAGAACAAAGTGGACAATGCAGACTTGGATATACAATACGACGTGATGGCCATTGCTAGAACGTCTTTCATCATCGGAAAACAAGGTGAGGGAACACTGTCAAACTGGAAGAGAATACCATGCTGATAATAATAAAATGTATATAAATGCATGGTGGAGACGTAGAGGGAAATACATTAATGTTTTTAAAAAACCTTATCAGCAGTGGAAATCAAAACTACGCCCACATGCGATACTCATTGTTCTGGTTAAAAATTTACACCTTGAATCAGGCGCCGTATACAGCTCGGCCATCCTGAGAGCAGGTCGAATACCAAGGAATTTCAATTGAAAAGTGGTTAACTATGCTATTGCTCTTCGTGTGTATGTTCAAACAGTATACATAAAATATCTGGACTATTGATCCAGGAATTAACGTAGGACATGTTTATATATCTTAAGTAAAGGGCCAATGTTGAACAGAGGACATATAAAACGAATATCAAATGTAACCTATGAGTAGAAAATTAACAACTAAGATTTTCAATGTAGATTAGTATTAAGCATCATACGTTGGTTAACGACAATTTAAGTTCGAATAGGATCAACAGACATTCTGTCCGAAATCGGGACAAGCATCTTTCTATTGAAGATCAAATGTTCTACAAATAACACAATACTGAGAAAATGTGTTTCTCTCTCCCAAAATATCTATAAATATCTGCTTTTAGTGAACTTTCACCACCATAACAGGCTGGTCAATTTCATTGGGTTTATAATCTGCTTAATTATAGGCAGTGTATAACATAGCAAAATATCCCATCTTGATTCGATGTATTGCAAAAATTAACCGACAATAAAGTATGAAAACATTATGAATTAACGACTAAGATTTAAATATAGACCATATCGATTCAATGATGGAATTTCTACGGGATTACACGACTTGCAAGAAAAAGCAGCCAAATTACTTTCGAATCACATCCTACTGTCTTGACATAGGGAGAAGACAAGTGGCAATGTAGACTTGGATATATGAAACGACTTGATAGTCGTTTCTGGGGTGTTTTTGACCTTGCGGTTTCTCCATCAGGACTGACCTGAGCTAATCAACTCAATAAGAGAAGTAATAATGATAGCCGACTGAGAAATCATGATCTGAGCGAGAGTATATGGCTGATAGTAACTGCATCGGAGATGATAACACTGAATTAAGTCAAAATGATGCTTCTTCTATTTTTGAACACATATGCCCTTTCTAGGGGCTTATCAACTCAAAAATGTTTCAGAGTAAGGCTACAAATAGTGGAAAGTGGACTCATTACCTAAAGGCACATTTTGGTGCGTTGTACCGAGTCTGCCATTCAATTCCAATTTCAAATCGGAAAACAAGATACATGCCCGAGAGCACTGTGAAACTCGGAGAAAATTTACACTTTGAGTTTGGTACCTTAGACCGCTCGGCCATCCCGGCTGTTGATAAGAAGCTAGCGAATTTTAAGTGAAAAGTGGTTAACTATGTCGTTGTCCTTCCTACATAAGTTTAAATGATATTCATAAAGTATCTGGACAACTAATCCAGGAATTAATGCAGAACATGTTTATATATTTTAAGTAGAGTGTGAACGCCGAGACAGGAAATGTAAATATATACCAAATATAACTTGTGAGAAGAAAATTAGCAACTAAGATTTTAAATGTAATTAAATATTAATGGTTAACGATAAATTAAGATCAACGATCACACTGGCAGGATTCGAAACAAGCATCTCTCTATTGCAGGGCGAATGTTCTCGAAGTAAGTAACACTATACTGAGATCAATTAGGTTTCAATGTCTATTTGATTTTACTGAACTTTCACCACTATAACAGGCTGGTCTATTTCATTGAAATTCGTCATAAGCTCAATTCTTTGCAGAATTTGGTTACTTTTATTTGTGTCTAACGTAGCAAAATATCCAATACTGATTCGATGTATAACAGAGAAATACCTGACAATAAAATATGAAGAAATATATAAAATGCCAAGTTATGTGCGATTTTTTTTTCTTTCCTACATCTGTCACACTAACGTGGCAGATTGAATGTAAGAAGTTATCAAATGAGAAACACAGATTAAGTTAGAGTTAGAAACAGTAGGAGAATTAAAATGTGAGTTAAAGGTTTGGGTGTTTATTATACTGGCCGGAGTGACAAATATAGTGAGAGAAAAGTGAGTGAGGTTGGGAGAATTATAATGAGAGTGAGTTTCAGTAAGAATGTTAGATTGTTCGGAGTGGTAGACTAACTAACTAACGAATGAGAAAGTGTAAGACTCAACAAGGAATCACATTTCAAAACGACCAAACGGTCAATTTGTTAGGTGTCATGTAATTTCCAGCTAACTAACCGACCTGCCACTTGACTTGAAATTATAGATTGAAGATTACGAAGGTCAAGGATAACTCATGAAACCAAGAGACTATATAAAGAAAGTTCTAATTAAGGAATTGTCACATTAAATATTTTATATTAAAACATATGTCTCCATTATATATTCTATACTCAAATAAACTAAGGATGCCATATCTGAACATAGAAAAACAGAGGATGTTTTGTGCGTTTTGCAACATTAAAACAGCCGTGAGAATAAATTTTGCATGTTTGCATAAAATTGCTATACACACACACGCATACACCAGTATCGGTGTACTATATCGAAGTGCGTCGTTAATACGGGTCTGTGTCAGAATCCCAACATCCAAGCTGATAAAACCAACTGGGTCGAAATGGTGATATTACACTTTTTGGATCAATCTATTCTTTGTAGGGAATGATAATGCCAAAAGTGATTTAGAGCAAGGCTACAAATATTGGAAATCGAACACAGCACATAAAATTACATAACTAAAAACAGTAACATGTTTTCACACGCTGATCCAAGTCTGCCATCCAATGACAATTCGAAATCAGAAAACAAGGTACAAGCGAGAAGAGAATTTCAGGTTGGTAAACAAATGAATATAAATATATGGTGCAGACATAAAATATATAGGAGGAAATAAATGATTTATAAAAAAAAACATTGTCAGAAGTGAGGTTCGAACCCACACCCAAATTCGTGGACCAGAATACGCATTGTTCTGTTTAAGGGATAACTCATTGAGTCTGGCACTTTAGACCGCTCAGCCATCATGACAGCTTATCAAACCCGCCTTTACGTACGTTTAAACAACAGACATAAAATGTCTGCATTATTAATCCCGGAATTAACCTAGAACATGTTTATGTATTTCAAGTAGAGAGCCAAAGATAATGCAGAGAACATGTAAACCAGTATCAGATATAACCAGTGTCTAGCAAATTAACAGATACAATTTCCAATGTAAATTAGTATTTAGATTAAAACGTAGATTAACGATTTAAATCGAATGCGATCAACTATTACACGGACAAAAATGGAAAAGATATCTCTCTATTGCAAAGCAAATGTTTATTATTGCCAGCGACATTTATTACCAGTGAGAATTCACGCTGGTAATAAATACATGAATACGAATATATGGTGGAAACGTAAAATATGCGGGGGGAAATATATGATTTTCAACAACAAAAAAACATATTAGGAGGGAGATTCGAACCGACGCTCACATTCGTGGACCAGTATAGTAAATATTCTGATTAAGGCACCACGACTTGAATCTGGCGTCTTAGCCCTCTCGGTCATCCTAACAACTGATCAGCGTTAAATGAATTTACTCTAAAAAGTTGTAAACTATGCTATTGTTCCGCTTATTTAGGCAATAGACATAAAATATCTGCAGAATTAATCCACGAATTAACGTGGAACATATTTATATATTTTCAGTACAGTGTCAATAATGATACCGAAAACATGTAAACCCGTATCAAGTATAACTGCGATTAGCAAATTAACAATTAAGATTTTCAATCTAAATTAGTCTTTAGCTCCATACTTTGTTTAATGATAATTTAAATCGAATACAATCACACTGACTGAAATGGAAAAAAATATAGAATAATAGTAATAATAAAGCACTTATATGGCGCCATAAATCCATCAAAAGAATGTTCATAGGCGCCCTAATCGTTCCTTCATTTATGCAAAGAACCCTAAGTCTTTCCTGAAAAGATAGGCCTTCAGATTTGATCTGAAAGCCGACACAGATGGTGCAGTTCGTACAGACAGAGGAAGCTCATTCCAGAGAGCTGGGGCTGACTTACAGAAAGCCCGATCACCACAGCTCTT
>JAOPJM010527777.1:0-17077 GCA_027124095.1 Muusoctopus leioderma
GGTGGTGCTATTAAGTTAGACATGGCCTGGGCCAATACTGGCCGAAACCTATCAAAGTTATCAAAGTTATACATATACATGTATATACATATATATATACATGTATATTCATGTATATACATATATATATACATGTATATATATATGTATATACATGTATATACATGTATATACATATACATGTAATGTAATACAAACACAGATATATTTTCCTGCGCTACATAATGAACATAATGTTTCGTGAGATCACGTCATATTACATAATAACACTCATCAGGCTTCTGGATTTAGAAAGTGTGTTTGTCTTCCATGTGAGTGAAGCGGAAGTAGTTTAGAATGTTCTGGTTGCATTGTGGGTGTTTGAGTGCAAAGGGACATAATATAGGATGGTAAATATAGAGTTATTACCCTTGGTTTACGGCTATTTTTTTTAAATTTTAGCTGAGTTCAGCCTGGATATTGGGCTGGTCGTCTTGTGATTGAGTGGTATAATGTATGCTGGCTTGTGACAGTGTGTATTTATGCCCTTGTGCTTTTGTGTTATTGTGTGCGGGGGATGGAAAGTGAGAAAATGGTGAGTGGAAGTGGAGTGTATGAAGTTGGGAAACAAATATAGAAGTTTAGAGCATAATTATTAGATCATAATTTTAGATGTTAGGGTTGTGTTCGCTGGGTTGACATTATTGGATATGCATGTTCAGTTGTCCGGGTTTGATCTTCAGTATGTTGTATCCTTTCATGGTGGCTCCCTCCAGTTCTTAATTATATACTTGTGCTCGTGCATGCATCTCTTAAGTATTTCAGACGTTGAGTTCAGGTAGATATCCGGCTGGCTGGCTGGCATGTTTCAATATTAGCCTCTTTTCACCAGTACATAAACTCTACCAATACCTGCATCAAGTGCTCTCATCACTTATATATGACATACTCACACCTGCCATATATACATACATATATATCAATTGGTTCACACCCCCTTACTCCTTAGAAGTAAAGACTAATATAGGTAGGGCCTTCCTAGCACTGATAGACAGGCACTTCCCGGCTAGACATACGTATAGGAAAATCTTTAACAGGCATAACCTGAAGATTAGTTTTAGCTCCACCCCCAACTTCAAAAATATAATTGCACGCAAGCATACCCCACCTAGTGAGACCAGCTGCTCCTGTAGAAATAGTGTTTTATGCCCATGGAATGGTGCCTGCAAAACCGAATCTATTGTGTACAAGGCAGTAGTCCAATCTGCCAACCCAGAAAACACAACCAGCCTCAAGCAGTATATTGGACTTACGGAAGGGACATTTAAGGTGAGATACAACAGCCATACATCATTCTTCAGAAACTGGAGGAAATGGAACTCCATGAAACTCTCCAGCCACATATGGGAATTGAAGGAGAATTCCACTAGTTATATATATATTCCCAGGTATATATATATATATACACATATAAATATATACATATACACATATAAATATACACACATATAAATATACACATATACACATAAATATACACACATAAATATATACACAAATATATATATAAATATATACATACATATATATACATACATATACATATATGCATATACATACATATATACATACATACATATATATACATACATATATACATACATACATATACACGGAAGGCTTCTTACAGTTTATGTCTACTAATTTCACTCACAAGGCATTGGTCGGCTATTGTAGAAGACACTTAGCCAAGGTGCCAAGCAGTGGGAGAGAACCCTGAACCACGTGGTTACAAAGTGAACTAATTAGGTCACCTAGGTAACAGAAGTTATCAACTACTTCTAGAGAACCCACTGAGCATTTGAAAGAATTTGTTTCATGGGCGCTCTGAATACCAACTACTCCTGTGCATCTGCTACATACAAAATTCTTCCTCTGTCAGACTGTCTATGATCCCAATGCACCTTTTGTGCACCCATAATTTACACTGGGTATACCATGTGGAATTCCTACCTACTCCTTTTCTGCATATTGCGCATACCCACTTCCAACAGGGCAGTAGATTCCTGTCTTCTTTCCTTCTAAAACTTTTGTCTTTGCTAGGTTTACTTTAAGACCTTTTGATTCTAAGCTTTGCTCCCATCTTTGGAATTTATTCTCAAATTCTTTGACAGATTCAGCAACGAGAACTAGGTCATCAGCATACAGAAGTTCTCATGGCAGCTGGTCTTAAACTCCTCTGTTATGGCCTGGAGAACTATAACAAACTGGATGGGGCTGAGAAATGATCCCTGATGGACACCTACCTACCTGTCTACTAAATTCCTCACTGAACTCAATGCTAACTCACACCTTGCTGACAGTATATTTGTACATTCATCTGCACCTAGTTTTCTTAAAGACCACTATACTATAGAGCATAGTACCCTGTCAAAGAAATTTGCCAGGTCACTGAAGCCTGGATATAGTGGCTTGCTCTTAGCTAAGTACTTCTCCTGTAGTTGCCTCACTGGGAAGAGGGTATCAGTGGTCCTGGCATAAACTTGAACTGTATCTCATCTAAGCTAATTTTCTTCCTAATTAGTTGTGCATCTTTCTTTTACTTTCAGAACTTCGTCCATCAGTTTGATGCCTTTGTAGCAGTTGATGATAATATTGTGACACCAGTCATTAGGAATGACACCTTCCTGTATTACCAGTTTGACTATGTGAGGGATGAGTGCGTGTCCTACTTCACTAGGTATTTTCAGCACCTCAGTGACTATTCCTAATGGTATGGCTGCTTTCCCTGCCTTCATATTATGGCCATTTCAGCTGTACAGCTGTCAATATCAATAGCTAGACCTTCTGTGTTGAGTTTACTTGGGGTAGTTTCTCTCTCCTATGCATTCTCCTGATTTAGAAACCTCTTGTAGTAGCATTTGCATGCCTCCCCCTTCCCAGCGTCAGTCAGGGCAAGTGCACAACTACCATTATGTACACACTTTTCCCCAACGCCATCCTGATTTATACTGATGCACTATGCACTACTTTACAATCCATAACACCACACACCTCTGATTCTTACGTTGCAGAACACTCGTAAACCTCTTACTCTCTGTTTCTCTCCTTGATATCTACATCTGACACCTAGCTTCTGATATTGATCATTGTTTTTTCATTTTCTTCCATTCTTTTCAGGTCTGTCTCTTAGTTTTTATGGCTCTGTCTACCACCATTCCACCACCATATCACCTGTCTTGCTGGAACCTTGCTCAATCCACATATCTGATCTGTGGCTTACAGCAGGTTGCCTTGTAGAAACTCCAGTTGCCATCTATGTTATAGGTCTATCTCATGCTCCTTCTCAACAAACATGTCACCAATTACTTCTTTGAACCTACATCTGGCTGAGGGATCTTTCAGCTTTCATACCTTTCTTCGCTTGTGTCTGTGGGTCTATCTAACTCTTCCTCTGATGTCACAATCATAATAACTTTTCACTAAAATTTTGAAACTTAGTCTTTGGGTACGACTGTTAATTTGAACAATTTCATTTCTTTCTCTCTCTCATTCACTCACCTTTTTTCTGATCACATTCTTATAATTTGTTTAGTGTAATATATGGTGTGCTGTACTAAATACAATGTTTATTAAATTCTTCTCTGAATGGTAGCCCAATTTATGATGAGCAGCATCTCATAAGGCCAACTGCTAGAAAAAGGTTACTCGTACTTGTAATATCATCATCAACATCTTCATTTTATATCTGCTTTTCCATAAAGGCATGGTTGGACAGGTTGTCAAGGTCCAAGTCAGTCCTTATTCTGAACTACTGCCCTCTTAGACAGGTCAGAGACCATGTCTTACTCGTTTGTGCCATTTTCGGCATGGTTTTTATGGTTGGATGTCCTTCCTATTACCAGCCACTTTAGAGAGTGTACTGGATACATTATATCATGGTACAGGCACTATAGAGGTGGTCATGTCCCTGGCAAGACAGAGTCTCCTCTTCTCTTTGTTGTCTGTTCATTCCTTCCTTTTTTCCTATGCAACTGAATGTGTAGAAAGGGACATTTTCTGTCATGTCACCAGTACCAGTGGGGTTGTCTGTGATGGAGATACTACCCTGTATTGGTCTGGGTTAAAGAGTCCTCTTAATAAAATATACAAATTCCCTCTACACTGGAGTACTATTCCAACATCTTAGACAGTACTCCCATCTACACAAACACACAACACTGTATAAAAACAAAATCTGTCTGATTGGTAAACCTTCATTTACTGATATCTTCTCTCAATCTCTTTTTCTTCTACTACAATGATTTATGCTCTTCTAAACCTGCAAGCTATGGATCAACCCCCACCCCCCACCGCCACCAATATCTAAACCCACCCAAACACAGTTTTTCATCATTCAAAATCATCTCATACCTCCTAAACCCCGTACTAAAAACTTCCCCCACCATCCTTCTACCTCAAACTGCAACCTTCTGGATCTTTGTCCCTACACACATTTTTGCAACAGATATCAACCTGCAGACGTTCAAAGCTAAACATCAACTACACAGCACCCACCAGTTTGAGAAGTCCTGAATGGGTTATGGCCACTGCACCAAACCTCCTCAGACTAAATAATAAAATAAATTTGCTAAATAACTATTAAATAACTCTGCAAGCTATGTTAGATGTTGTTTAGTTACAGGTCAGCTCTGATCAAGTAGACCTATGATCAAAAATGTTTTCAGATATAGTGCATCTAGACCAGGATATATTATCCAATATATCCTTCCTTTATGATGGTAGAGTGAGATTTGTAATAGATTTGGCTGCTATTTCTCGCAGGTCAAGTGACTATTCTTTTCTTTTATTTGTTTCAGTCATTGGACTGCAGCCATGCTGGGGCACCGCCTTGAAGAAACTCCTTCATTAGCTCATATGTTAGTTGTTAAAATAGCATGAATACCTTATAAAATGTAATCTCTTGGTTTACAAAGTTCAGGGTTGTTGGTCAACCAAAACTAGTTTTTCTTTTAGCTTCTCTTCCGAAGATGTTTTATTAAAGATTTGTATTGTGATTGCTATGTAATAAAGGCACATTTATCCTCAGAAACAATACTATATCTTCTTTCCAAACATTACATTAAAAGATCTATAACTACAACAAAGAGATGTGACCAAATCATATGTGAAAGCTAGAGGACAAAAACAAAACTATTTCGCTATTTATTTTAAATATATTTCACAATTCGGTTTAATCTTTCCTCACAGAAATTACTTCCTGCAAGTTATTTATGGAGACACCTCCACTTATCTCACCTGCCGAACCTCATCATCCCTACTGTGTACCTTGCACTAGGGACTTCATTTAATCCTTCTACCCCATCAACTCACTATCCATCTGCAACTTCTATCTTTCTCCCACTATTTTTTCCCCTCCAATTTCTAACTCCCAAATGGTTCGATCAGAACATTAGCCATATAAACTTTACCCAGCTCTTTTTACCTCCAATGTAAAGTAGGCCTGAAAACAAGGCTTCTCCAGACTAAATTATAGTAAACAAATATCTAAATATCTGAAATGAGATTATATTTTTCTGATCCCTTAACTTTATCTTTAGAGTGAATATATACTGTATAATAATATTTACATCTACTCTACATTTCAGACAGTTTGCTCTACTAATGTTATCAGGTGTCTTATTCTTGTATGTGAACATAGTCCCAGACTGGATTTGAACAAAGAACCTTTATTTTTAAATTGAGTTGTGATATTCTTCTTATCCACCAAGTCACTGATAAATATACTTTTGGTTACTGAAAGCCAAGGAATGTCATCATCATCATTAGCATCACCAACAGCATTATTCTAATATCCATTTTTCCATGCTGACGTAAGTCAGATAGTTCTGCAATACAACATATCTCTATGGTTTCATTCCTGCATCATCTCATCTGTGAAACCTAACTTTCTTAAATCTTACCTCTTCATATTTTTCTAGATCTGCTTCTACCGTAGACATTTTTTTCCCAACAACAGCCAAGAATTTTTTACACAATTTATATGTACTTTTTTTTTTATATACCGATTAGTCAGGAGGGAGGAAAGTATCCTCAGACCGGAGACAAGGCCCGAAAACTTACAACAGAGTGAACTCTGCTAAAGGCACCCACGGGCCAGGTGGTGGTGGTATTAAACTGGGCGATGGATTAGGTCTACCGCCCAAGTAAGCCACAGTGGGATTTGAACTCAGAACACAAAGAACCGGAATAAATACCGCAAGATATCTCATCTGATGCTCTGACGAATCCGCCAGTCCACTGCCCTAGACTGGTACTTTATCTAACGTGAAAGGATGAAAGGCAAAGTTGACCTCAGTGGGGTTTGAACTCCGAGTGCAGTGAGCCAGAACGAATACTGCAAAGTATTCTATCTGACACTCTAATGACTGACAATTTGCTATTTACAAAACAAAAAAATAACAAGAATAAATTTTTTTTTTTAATCTTTCTTTGTAAACTTACCTTAATATCTGCAATACTTAATGTTAATTTACGTTCTGGTGAACTCTGTTGGTTTGGTTTGTAATTATTATTATTGTTTAATTTATTTTCTAGAGTTTGTGCCTTAAAACACTCTTCAGTCGAAGAATCGATCAAATCCTTTTTAAAATATAACACAGAAGGAAAAGTTATTTTTTATTAAACAAAAAAAATTCATAAAAATTTAGGAAAGAATATTTTTTTTAAAAATATAACCACAATTAAAATTCACAAGTAGAAAGAATAAAATTTATTTTTAAACTTTAATAGAAAGAGAAAAGTTTAACATTTCTTTCAAGAAAGTGAAAAAACAAAAAAAATTAACATTTATGAACAGAAGTATTAGAAAATAAAAATAATACAGAAAATGTTAATGTTTTATGTATTAATTTAATTAATTTCTAGATTCTATTTTAATTATCTCTGAAGTGCTTTCAAAATGCCATTTATTTATTTTATTGTTTGGTTGTTCTTTTTCAATATAATAAATTTTAATTATCAACAAGTAATAAAAAGATATAAAATTAATAAACATTCTGCTGCATATGTTACTTTACTTAATATGACTTTGCCATTGTTTCCAAAGGGTTACACATGTCTACCAAATACATTTGTTGTTATGGCAACTGTAGATAAATTATGGGCAAAATCAAATTGTATTAAAGCTCCATCATAGCAATTTTGCAATTTCATGTGATTTTATTTTTCATGTTAGGTCTTGAAAAATTTTCATGAGAAATATTTGGTGTTATGTTGTTGTTTAACCCTAGATCAGCCCTAGTCAAGCAGACCTTATGATCAAAGGCAATTCAGCTGCAACCATCCAATCTTCTTGTATATCAAGGACTACATTGTCCAACATATTCTTTTTTATTTGAGATGGTAGGGTGTTACTTGGGGGAGATTTGGCTGCTATTTCTAGCAGAGTGAGTGACCATGTAGAAATTCCCTTGTTGGCTTGTAGTGACCAGAGTTTTTTTTGTTTTTTTGGTTTTTTTTCACAGCTGAATGTTCTAACTAATAATATCTGTTATAAACATACTAGCTGAATGCTACCTTATTGCTTCACTAAATCAATACCCAGGAAGAATAGTTTTATAAGTTAGTCGGAGGAGGAGGAGGGGTAGGGGCAGTGCTCCCGAATTTTACAAGCCATCCGAGACCAGTCAGATTGGTGTGGCTTTTGTTCAGTTTGAACATTTGTAAGTCAATGTCTGCAGGAAAAACACTAATGGGAATGGGGATGCTTGCAACAGAGTAAAATTTGCTGAAGGCACCCAAAGATCAGGTAGTGGTGCAGTGGAAGCATGTTACACCTACAACACCACTTCTAGTTTCCTGTGCTAGTATGGTTTGAAAATGAATTCTCAACAGTATTTCATCCCAGAAGAATGAAAATACAAAGTCAAACCATAACAGTGTTCTACCAAACTAGATGTCATAAATCCTCCAACCTGCCATCTTAGAGTCATCGATATCTCCAACATTTTCAACATCCAGTGTATTTCTAATACGATGAGAATTAAGTTAAATACGAAATTAAGAGGATTAGTGAATTATAAATCAAGTTTTACCTATAATAGCCAAAATATAGTAAAGTGATGAGGAAAAGTGGACATTACCTTGTCATCTTCAGAGTCACTACTGCTTAAACTGTCATCCAATTCAAAATCATCTTCATAGCTTACTCTACAGTTTTCTGTAAAATGAAATAAAACCGAGTAACACAAGATATATGTATAAATGTTAGTATATTCAATGAATATAAGTATAGTACAGTTACATAATTTTATATTCATTAACATATTCTTGCATGATTTAAGCACCAATATCTTTATGCAGATATTTCTTTTCTAAACTCAAGGAGAAAATGATGCTTTCTATTATTTGAAAAGATGGATAATTGGTTGAGTTTAGTAGAGTAAATAATTAATTTCTTGTAGAATGATTGGAGCAGGAAAGGAGTTTTTGGAGATGTTCTAAAGAGGAAACATTAGGTAAAATGTTTCACAAGGATGTCAAATACAATATCAGTAACAAAAGTGGGAAAAAAATGTCAAGTATGATAAGGGATATTAAAATGGTAATGTCATAAAGCAATAAAGAAAAGTAGTAACCATTTTATCAAAGATAGAATAAGTGGAGAGGATGCACAGAGGCTAGGAACAAAGGGTTTTTTTTCTTTCTTGAATGCAACCTAATATTTTGGTGACTGAGCCAGCTGTACTATTCCAGATATGAGAACAGTACTTTGTGATAGAGCACATCTGAAATTTATAAACATTTTCAAGATGAAAGTATCTATTTTGGGCTTGTAGCTATGGTAAGAGTGTCAGCTTTTCTAGAAAAGTTAACAAAATATAGATCTAGGTTTAGACCTCGTAAAAACATAAATTGCAGTGCTTTTAGTTGCGAGATGTTTACAAGTAGAAGAGTAGAGTAGGACTCTTTAGCCAAGGTATTCTCTCTAGTGTTGGTGCCACGATAAACTGCACCCAGTACATTCTGTAAAGTGCTCAACGATTGAACGGAGAAAATGTAGGGTAGAGAGGGCGCTTTAGTTGTGCCATAGGTATGACAACCTTTCTAGTGTTGTTGCCACAATAAAATGCACTCAGTACACTCTGTAAAGTGGTTGGTGATAGGAAGGGTATCCAGCCATAGAAACCAAGCCAAATGAAACATAAGAGTGAGACATGGGCTTCTGACCCGTCTAGGAGAGTGGTGACTCCAGTCAGGAATTGACGCTGGCCGAAATCACCCGCCCAACCCATGCCAGCATGGAAAGCGGACGTAAAACGAAGATGATGATGATGATGATGTTGCTTTGGAACGTTCCATTCTGTTATTAATTAACACTGTTGGGTACTGTCTTTTAAGTAGTATTCCCTTTAACTCTTGGAGCCATTTATTCCAAGTTTCAAAATTTGAAACAATTGTGCAGATTCTTCTTGCCAGATTGAATGGTATATCTGTTTTTGTATGTTTTGGATGGCATGAAGTAAATAACACGTATTGTTTTGACTTCAGCTCTGCCCAGTTGCTCTCCCACATTAGAGTGCTGCTGTATTTCAGAGATAGCACATATGATGATGATGATAATAATAATAATAATAATCATGATCATCATCATCATCATTTTATGTCCACTTTTCCATAATAATATTGTCCAAATGGAAATAACTAGATTGATTGAAACATTAAAAGACTCACTGTATGATAATAGAATAAAGTTCTTAGTTTGTCTTCAATGCTCCTTAGATATTGGCAGAGGGATAAGCAGCTATACAATAATTGTTTCTAACATAGGCACAAGGCCGACAACCCCAGTACTTGACTGGTACTTTATTTTATTGACCCCCTGAAAATTGAAGGGCAAAGTTGACCTCAGCGGGATTTGACCTCAGAGCGCAGTGAGCCAGAACGAATACGGCAAGGCATTCTGTCTGACGAGCTAACGACTCTGCGAATTCATCACCTATAAAATAATTGTTTCTAACATAGGCACAAGTCCAACAACCCAAGTATTTGACTGGTACAATATTTTATTGACCCTGGAAGGATGAAAGGCAAAGTTGATCTCGGTGGCATTTGAACTCAGAGTGCAGTGAGCCACCTATAAAATAATGAAAAGTAAAAGTTAACTTCAACAATTAGGAAATCTTGAAAATGTCACTATTAACTATTGTTGTTAATATGAAGTCATTCACATAAATTATTCAGCCATTTTACAAAACAGTAAAGCTTCTCAAACAAGATCCGTACTAATTCGAATAACTAGCCAAGGGAGATGAAAAAATAAATGAGCCTGATAAATAGTCAAAGAACTTGAAATTTGGAACACACTTCTAATATAGTGAGAGGGTTGGTTATGAGTGAGTTTTCATTCACTGGCTCTGCCTCTCTGCTGGGAAATTGTAAAGTATCTCAAGGTTAACTGAGAGAGAGAGAGAGAGAGAGAGAAACAGAGGAGGGACACACACACACTCTCTCTCTCTTTCTCTCTCTCATTGAATCATTTTATTAGCACTCTTATAATTATTTGATTTTAGGATTCTCCAACTTACGGAGAAACTAATAGAGTTTATTTTTTCAACACCTGATTATAGTTCTAGCAGTCTCTCCATTTAACTGTACTAAAAAACTATAGATATGTTACTAACCAAAATTAGACAACATAATACCATTTCTTTAACCATTTACTCAGGGCTTTCATTGTAGAAGTAATAGATCTTCATTCACGGCTCTTGTTACCTTTTGTACTAGTCCTTAAATATGAAATATACAATATGAATTTTATTTATGAGTTAGACTGACAAAGAGGAGCAGTGCCCATAGCCTTTGCAGAACCATTTAAACTTACAAGATGCAATTTGAACGTCTAAATGTTGGTGTTTTAGAAGTAAATATGCACAAAGAGGGAATTCCAGAGTGTTGCAGTTTTGAGGAATGGATTCATCATCATCTGATCAAGCTTGCTCGGATTTTCCTGACTCAATCACGCCACCCATCACAATCCCACATAGCATTTGGAAGGCCAGTAAAGCAACATCCTGTGTCCATACGGAGCTGGTCGATGAATGTTTTTGCTGAACAGCCGACCGGAATATATCCATGTCGGGGTGTGCTGAATTAGCGAGTAATTAATATTATTAAAGATACTCATGGGATTTTCGAGAGAAATATAGTGTGTATTATAAATAATAGCAGAGCATTACTTCCTCATGGGAGGAGATTGAATGACAAGAATTTTAAATTTGAAACAAATTTACTTAATCTATTTTCTTTTAATGACAATTTTATCGATATCACTGATATGAGTCTAGCTGCATATTGCATGACGTCTATTAAACTGGATAGGTAGGTGCAGAGAAAGTGAGATACTACAAAATACTGTCAAAACCACAACATTATTGTTACTAGACATGTATCTTTGCCTAAATTTAGGTTTCAAAACTAAAGCCCGATACAGCTTGGCTAAATATATTTGAATGTATGTAGTTTATTTTGTCAGACTTCTGAATGTTATTATTTATTGTCATCTTCTGTTTTGAACCCCATTTATCCCTACAATGATTTCTATCAGAAATTCATATAGTTGTTGTCTATATAGAAATATTGGGAGGTATTCAGAATACACGAGAACTAATGATATCCCCCAAATACAGTTGAAACCATTGTAATTTAGTTAAAAGATATGTTTCTTCACTAAATTAAGGTTTGTAACTCAAATCCACTATTGAACAAGACTAAAATATATTTTGATATATGTAAAGTATTTTAAGTGACACTTAACCATTTCTGTTATGTCACCACCCTAACTTGACTAAATGCATTGATAATTAGTTATTTTCTATAAATAACTTTCTCAGTAGTTAGTTCCAACTTAAACCAGCAAGTCCAAGTTTTCTGGTGAGATATCACAAATTCATCTTCATGTAAAAGTAAGGGAGATTTTATCCCTGTCCTTCTCCATATTTATTGAGCCGACTTCAAAATCAAATAGAATATATTACTGATAAAATGTAAATATTATTACAGTGTATACACCAAAGAGTTGACATTGACCAGTTGATATTGATTAGTTTGAATTCTATTCTATTAAAGGGAATAATCATTTATCATAACAGGTTCAAAAAAATATTTATTATATTTATTTAATATCAAATATTTATTAAATCCATTTGACAGTTTGTATCTAACTTTGGCACAAGGCCACACATTTGTGTAGAGGACAGGTATAGTCGATTGAATTGATCTCCAGTACATAACGGGTACTTATTCTATTACCTCCCACCCCTGCCCTGCTCTCTCTCCCTTATTAGGATTTAAACTAGCATAAGGTCAATTCTAAATGTATTAATATATAATATAGATAGGTCTTTGTTACAACTATTTCCCTTGAACAACATCAGTAGCATAGAGAAAGGAGACTTTCTGTGTGGGCAACTGCTAGTCTTCCATAATAAAAAAAAAACATTGCCCAGACCTGTGCCCTGGAGAGGAACTTTCCAGGTGCAGATACATGGTCAACACTGACGGACAGGGGCCTTGGTGGGGTTTACTATGATAATTTAACATTCAGTATGTTGTTTGATGGGGTTGTTAGAGCATTGGATAGAATACTTTGCAGTATTTGTTCTGACTCTCTGTGCTCTGAGATCAAATCCCATCGAGGTCAACTTTAACTTTCATCCTTTCAGGGTCGATAAATTAAGTATCAGTCCAGGGTGGTGAATTGTCAGAATTTTTAAAGGGTCGGTAGGGATGCCTTGCAATATCTGTTCCAGCTCTTTGCATCTTGATGGCAACACCTGCAACAACACTGGTGCCAAGCTGTATCGGCTTTGTCTTTCCCTTGGACAACATCAGTAGCACAGAGAGAGGAGACTTGTATGCATTGGAAACTGCTAGTCTGTAACCAAAAACCTTGCCCAGGCCTACACCCTGGAGAGGAACTTTCTAGGTGCAGATACTCAGGCCATCTATAACGGATGACAAAGGCCATTGAATAATAAAGGGAATGAAGATTTAATGGTTAGTAGCTAGCTTATAATAAGTAATAAAGTACTGATATAAAACAATCACAAACAATAATTTTTAACATATGTCATAGTATATATAATTTCATTTACTGTGCTTTTTGTTTCTGACATGAGTAAAAAAAATACAAAAATACAAAAAAATGTAAATCTGAAGTTTCATTTGCTGAATATTTAAAAATATTTTAGTCAGAATAATCGTTTCCGACATAGGCACATGGCCACAAATATTGGAAGGGGTGTTGGCGATTAAATTGATCCCAGTACTTAACTGGTTCTATAACGGCCCTGGAAAAATTACTGGCAAAAGCAGTTTGAACTTAAATGCGAAGGGAAAAAAACTATTCGTAGAAATTATATTAAATGACAAGTATTCTCCCTTGGACAAAAAGAAATTCATAGAATGTTTTTTGTTTTTTTCTAGCCACTTGAAAAACATATAAAAGCTGATATATTTACTTTATATTTTATTTCGTGAGGTGATGACTCCCACGAAATAAATATAAAGTGAATATATCAGCTTTTATTTGTTTTTAAGTGGCTAAAATGATTCTTCCACGATGTAATTACTTCAGTTTCAACTCACGGTCTCAACCTAAAAACTCCAACTAGGAATATTTTTTTCCTTTTTTAAAAATTATTTTATATGAAGCAGGCATTATACCAAACACATTACTTTCATTTTATGAACAATAGAGTAGGTGGCTACAGGTTTCAATGAGTCAACCACTTGGTTCACTGCATTTCCAATGGTGTGGATGACAAAGGTGTGTCAGTACAACTCGGCTGAAATAAATATTGTTTTGTTTTGTTTTGTTATTTTTTTGGTT
Source organism: Muusoctopus leioderma (assembly GCA_027124095.1). Taxonomy (NCBI): domain Eukaryota; kingdom Metazoa; phylum Mollusca; class Cephalopoda; order Octopoda; family Octopodidae; genus Muusoctopus; species Muusoctopus leioderma. Next base: position 13,874 of record JAOPJM010527777.1, read on the forward strand.
TTGTTTTTGGTTCGACGTCCTGGTTTATTTGTATTTTCCTCACTGATGCATATACACATACACATACATAAGTGCATGCGTGTGTGCATGCATGCGTGCAAGCATACATACAGACCTACACACACACATGCACATACATACATACTTACATACACCTATAGGCAGTAGACATTCATATCAATTAACCACAATATGTAAAAATATTTTGACAACAGAAATTGTTGTCTGTAAAGAAATATACTGGTTAGCTCCCTTGATAAAGTAAGTGGGTGTGTTTTCGTGATGTTATTGCTTCATTTCCTGCTTTGTACCAGGTTATATTATGTGTATTGTGTATGGGTTTGTGAATATGTTAATGTGTTGTATTTGGCTGGACGTTCGCAAAATTGGTGGCAGTATGTATATGTTTATTATATTATATTAATATTGTTATTCTTGTTTAGCTCTAGGTCTGCGCAAGGTCAACTGATGCCCTAGTGTCCTTCGATCCTTCCATTGTCTAACTGGTAGGGTATTAGATATCAATGTTGAATGCAAAATAATAGATTAATAATTCAGTTTTCTTCCAGGCCACCCCTCCCAGGTCAGATCCCACAACTGTTTAAACCCTTTTGTTACCATATTTCCAATGAAATACGCTGCCTATGATTTTCAATTAATTGTGAAAATAATCAAGAATGTCTAGGGAGTTAGTAAATAACTAACTTTTTCGTTATCAAGTTGGTGTTTGGAACATAACTTCATGAATGGAAGTTTTAATTTAAATATGAACACTTTAAAACAGGCGTGAGCATTAATTTCCGCCCGTGGGCCACATTGGAGCTTTTGAAAAATCTCGCGGGCCGCACTGAACTTATGTAGCCAAATTTGATTAAATATTCTTGGTATTCTTTAAATAATTAAAATACGAATCCCGAACGGAACATAATAAAATTAATTATGCAACCCTCCAGACGAGTCCAGACTTGGGTATTTCAATGCTCCACAGTCCAAAACACTTTGATTTGATACGATCACTTCTGACTATTTTTATATATGAATTGAAACGATAGAAATAAGAGTAATATTAATTATTTTTTCATTCTGTGAAGATTTCGAATTTTAAAATCTTCTCATGGGCTACACAGACCCACCTTGCAGGCCACAGTTTCCCCACCCCTGCTTTAAAACAAATGTTATTTTTTTTTCTCTCCATAGAACCAGGGGCTGTTTTAGGTGGGTTGGTATTAAAGGGGTTAAATATAACCTGTTTTTCTTTTAAATTTTATTTATTTAACACTAAATAGCAGTAAGCAATATAAGCAACTTATTTACTTGGGAAAAAAACACAAATTTTCGGCACTTTTTTTTATTCATTTAAAAACAAAACAAAAACCTTATTGGAAATATTCAAATACAAAAAGTTATCTATATTTCTTTTAGTTGACATGTTACAACACCAGATAATTTATAAAATAACTTAAATTAAGTAATTTTGGTTTAATCTAATTTATTCCAACAGCTAAGCCTAATGTCAGTTGGCTAGGGCCTAGGCACTGGGCTAACTAACATCTTGTCGACGTTCTGTATAACTAAATCCCATTGCCCTTTTATTTAGTTATGCAGGGTAATGTAGTTCACGTTCGTAAAATATACTTACGTTCGTAAAATACGCGAGGGGGAGGATGGAGTGATGAGAGTTCCTTGCCAATTAGATATACGGACCTAGTCTGCTCATCATACTGCAGTGGATTTTTATCGATTCTTTAATTGCATGCCAATTACAATATCCAAACTTGGGTTTGGAAAAAAAAGTAATTAAAAAGTTACAACCGTTTAAAATTGGACTTTTAAGTCATTTATAGCCAATCGCCTTTGTTTATTTGTCTATAACTGCCGACACTGACGTCATCGGTGTTAGGGTTGGGGTTGGGGGTATGGGTTAGAGTTAGGGGTTTAGGGTTATTTTTCAAAGTTTGTAGAGTTTTTGATTTGGCTATTATTTCTAAAACGTCGAGTGTCAGTTATAGTAAATAGACAAATAAACGTAGGCGATTGGACTTTTATGTCATTTATAGCCAATCTTTAAACGGTTGTAACTTTTTAATTACTTTTTTCTCCAAACCCAAGTTTGGATATTGTAATCAGCAGGCAAAACTACATACGTGTACATATTTTCCAAAAATAAAAAAAAAATGGATGAAAATCCACTGCAGCATGATGAGCAGACTAGGTCCTATTGTGTTATCTCTCACAGACAATCTTGGCAAACTGCTGTATAATCACTTATCGGGATGAACATTCACTTATATTACTTCATGTACTTTAACTGCTATTTCTAGCATTGCTATATTCTGTGTATTGTATTCACTTCGGCCCGTTGTGGTCAGAAATTATAAAGACCTGAATGTGTTGACTTTTGAGATCTTTCGTTTCCCAGTCTTGTTATTCATTCATCGTCATCATGCGACCAACTGCGATTCCAACCGGCAACCATCTCAACCTAGACAACACGTTGGCACTTTACATTTGGGGACTCGACGCACACTGCAATCATATTTGCAACAGAATAATCGAAAGTTGATTCTGGTGGAGGTAGAAAGAAAAAACAAAATTCTAATAGTCCGAACAATATTTATTCTCAATATATTCAAAAGGTAAATTTTAATCAAAATCAAATTTTAAGCTCAAAGTAATTGATTTTTTTTTTAATGTATTTCTAAATCAAGGTTTCCGAGGTAACAAAGTAATTTATTTTAATCATAAATAATTTATTTACATCAAAAATATTTATATAAAAAAGTTAGAAAATCGAGCAAAAAGTGTACATCAAGTAAAAGTTTTGAGTATGCATCTTGAGTATAAAAGAAAGAATAAATTTTAAATTTGCATAAATTTAATATCTACTCACCATACGTATGCAGTATGTTGTAAATTGTGCTTTATTTTTAAATCATTAGTTTTGTATTTTACCATCACGAGATCAGAGATTCTTACTGATATAGATTTTGGGTTCGGAGATTTTTAAAATCTCATGATAGACATCGACGAAATACCAAATGTGATGGTATTGTAGTGATTCATACTACTCTGTAATTCGACACCAGGTCAAAACCACAGCCACTGCCTGTCAGACAAAGATTCGGACGTAGCAGAGAACACTCTAGTTAGATTTTCCATAGCCTGGTAAAGAAGCGGCTAACCGGCTCATCGTTTGATGATTTG
>JAOPJM010527787.1:0-10313 GCA_027124095.1 Muusoctopus leioderma
ATACATACATATATATGTTAAGTATGATACACAGATAGATATATAAGAGACGTTACTTTAAACCCTCTACAATTTCTATTTCCCTCCTTTTCTGTCTATTTACCGCACAATCTTATCACATAAGAAGTCATCTTAAGTGTTGTTGACTCGCTTTATCATTTCCAGTTAGCAAATGTATATTGGAGTAAATGGGGAAATGAAGTACCATAGAAAGTAGGAAATTCCTTATACACAGGTAAGTTATAATATTCTATTTATAATATTCTACTCTTGTTACATCAGCTGGTTACAATGTGCATGTGTGTGTGAATTTGTTCGCGCCTGTGTGTTGGCGTGTGTGTGTGCGTGTATGTGTGTGTGGGGGTGGGTGTTCCTGTGTATGTGTGAGTACGTACATGTGTGCATACATGTTCTTACTTCAATAGAGAAATAATTAATGAGAGAGAGAAAGTTAAAAAGAGAGTTAGAAAATGATTAAAATTAAAGTAATTTGTTTAGGAGTTTGTTCCAAAGACAGGATAGAGAGATGAGAATGCATGCGTTTGTGTTTGCCTGTGTTATGTGTATGGGCGTATGCAGAGATGAATAGGGTATGAGTATGAGAGATACAGGAATTGATTTACTGAGTGAGCAATATCGGGTGAGCTACAAAGAATGTTTAAAATGTTTAGAAAGGATGAATTATTATAGGGAAGGAGCGTGTATATGTGTGGAAGAAATAAAGTGAACAAAATTACGTTTGCGAGTAGGGAGAGTGACAGAAAAGCAGTAAGAAAGATTAATATGAAAGTTGAAAGTGAGTTGGTTGTAGGGTTTCAGAAACTTGGAGTTCCATACATAAATGTTGTATTGGCAGAGTCGTTAGAGCAGCGGATAGAATGCCTTGCAATATTCGTTTCAGCTCTCTGCGTTCAGAGTTCAAATCCCACCGAGGTCAACTTTGTTTTTCAACCTTTCAGGGTAGATAAAAAAAGTACCAGACCAGAGCGGTAAACTATCGGAATCGTTAAAGTCTCGGACGGGATGCCGTGCGGTATCTGTTCCGGCTCTTTGCGTTCTACGTTCAAATCCCGCCGTAGCCTACTTGGGCGGTAGACTTAATCCGTCGCTCGGTTTAACACCAACACCTGGCCGTTGGGTGCCTTTGGCGGAGTCCACTCTGCTGCAAGCATTCAAGCCAGGTCTTCGGTCTGAGAATACTTTCCTCACTGCCTCCCATAATTTCGGAGCCCCTGAAAAAAGGTTGATGATCAATACCTTCCCTCCTGACTAAGCGATAAAACAATTAATTTAGTAGCTGTACATTCAAACCCAGCCGACGTCGATTTTGTCTTTTGCCCTCGAGCGTCGATAAAATAAGTACCAAGAGAGTGTGATATAGAAGTTGACATTAAGAATCAGTGACGACAATCTTCGTAATATAATATTCACTGTTGATGTCAATCAATTTACAAGCTTCGAGATACTTTGTCGTTGATACTGATGTTTGCTGATGTTGTTGATGAAAATGAGGGCAGCATAGTGTTTTCTTCTGGTGGAATTATTAGTTTAGTTAGTTTAGTAAAAGTTGCTGGTAACGGTGTATGGAGTGGTGGTGGTGGTGGCGGTGGAGGTGGTTCTGATGGTGGTAATTATAGTAATGGTGGTAATGATGATGGTAGTGGTGGTGGTGATTGGAAGAGTTATAGCTGTGATAAAAGGATTACTGAAAACTCAGGTTAACGACAAAAAGAATGTCATCTCTTTGCAGAGATTGGACTGATCCCTTCCTGGTGGCTAATGGTGTCAACTTTCAGCGTACAAAGGAGATATAGCTACTTCCTTGCAAGTAACATTTGCTGATACGAGAGTGAGAAATCAAGAGTAGTCTTGAACCTACAACACACAAATATAACTTTCAACTGCCGATTGTTGAGATTTCTGCTGTTAAACGTTGGGATACATCGTGCGAAACTCATAGAATTACTATATACGCATGCGACTTTTGCAGTACGGGAATAATAAAGCAACAAATGTCCCAGACAACTTTTCAATTACACACGTGCAAGCGCACATACATACATACATACATACGCACACATAATATACAGAAACACACACAAACTGATTCCCCTACAACGTGCAGCACTCTAGAATCACCAAAGGAGATCGCAGATCTTATGACCAGGTGGGAACGAATGATGGAATTCGTGTAGGAGGTCGAGACGCTGCAGCAGTCAAGTTTCTTTCTGTAGGGTGGAAGATGACTTCAATAACAAGAATTATAATAATTTGGACGAATTTCGCCACGTTGATGGTACCGATGAAATTAGATGTTAATATTATTAGTGCTTGTACAGTTTTGTAATGTCCGCATTTGTAATGTCCGCAATTAATGCTCACAATTAAATGTCTAATTTGTAATAAATGCATTTTTCGTTTTAATGATTAGAATAAATAATAAAGATGAAAATATTACTATGTTGTTGCTTTAATATGTTGTTCTGTTTATGTACTGTCTTCTTCTGTCAACAATAGGCGTCAGCGATAAAGCTGCTGAAGATCAAGTTTCTTTGTTTATTGTTGTTGTTATTTGCAAGTTGGTAACGTTTGAGAAATCTTTATTACTGAAGAGAAAGAGAGAGCAAGCTATGGAAGAGGCACGCGGTTCAATACACACGTGTACGCACATTTTTTCATACATAGATGCATTTATAGTGTACACACTGGTTGCATATTTTCATAATTTTAGAGGAAAATATGCAGATTGTGTTGTGAAAATTAAGTTAAGAAATGTACACGTAAGCATGAAGTTGAAAAAAAAGAAACTTGTAAAATTTATATCTATTCCAGGGCCATTAGTAACAAAATAAAAAGACATTTTTTGAAGGAAGTCTATTAGTCAATTGAATTAATTGTAGGAGCTTATTTTATCAATGGCGGATATATCAGCGACATTGTAACATTCATAAAAACATCCCACTCAATAGTGTTGGTAAAGGGATGGAATGACATTTTAGGCGCAGTTTATGGAAGGTGGATCAAATAGAGGCTGGTGTTAAAGCCTCTGCACTTTGCTCAAATTGTTTTAACTGTTTGATAAGGAAATAATTTACCTTGAGAAAATAACCTTTAGTATAGATAATAGGGAAAGTTTAGAATATTCATGATTTAGATTGGTTGCACAACTCCCAATGGAGTAAATAGTATTCTTAGAGAAGTTGGTTACAAAACAACTAGAGAATAAGCACTCAACTATATTTTATGTAAAATCATGGAGGGAAGCTTGATGTATTTCAAAATAAAATTAAGCAATTTAATTTGAATTTGACAATGATATATTGTTATTTGAAATTTACTGAAATTACTGAGTGACAAGAATGATAATAAATTTAAAATGTGGAACGCAACCCAAAAAGGTTTAATACTTGATTCATTTAGGTAAGAATCTCCAACAATGAACAGCTTTACAGAAAAACGAAAGAGTTGTCAGGACTAATATTGGAGAGAATAGTGAGGGAGAGGCTATCAAAATGTTGATCCTTTGGATTTTATATTATTGTCATATACAGTAATATGAACGACGAGACTTTGAAAAATATTGCTAAATTAGATGTTAAACTGAAGCAGATAAAGTAATACTTTACAAGTATCGGTCAAAAACATTAACATCATTCTTTGAAAAATTAAAATGATTTTACAGTAATCAATTAAAGCACCCTTCCAATACACTTTAAGAACCCGTTAAAACCAAATCTAGAATTTGGTAATATCATTTGGGGACCACATTTCATAAGATCTTTCTGAAAATGTGCATAGGAAAGCCACCAAGTTTGATTGAAGTTTTAAAGGACCTATCGTATCACACCAAATGTGAAAAGCTTAATTTGCCTTCACGGGGGAAGAACGATATGATATTATTTTGAAAGATAATAACAAGGAAATTCATCAACAAGTACAATACCTTGGAATTTCATGAGCCATCAACGAGAAGTCGCTGACAAATCTAAGGTTCGTTGCAATAAGCTAGCAAGGCAGCAAACCGTTACTATGCAAATAGTCTCTATACAAACCGTCTATGCAAACAAAAACCGATTAACAAGAGTAGTTGGCTGGATGGTTCGAAAATAACCAACCAATTCAAGAACAGACTTGATAAACATTAGAAGAATATTAAATTTGAAACGACCTTCTATTAAGTAGAAAATGCACATTATTAAAAAGTTAGCTTTTACAATATTTGCCAATCAGCAGTAAAGGAAGCTAGATTCTCACTAAAACGATAATGCGAAATAACAATTAAATAGAAGGAAGTTTTAGACAGTGCCATAATAGCTACTGACATAATTTAAAGAGGCTTTCTTTAATGGTGCAGCACATTAGAAAGTGGCGGAAAACACTTTATATAATTCTTCAGGACAACAAAAACGGGATTGAAATAGGAATCACTATTGGTGGAAGAAAGGCGAAGCAATAATGTCATAATCAGTCTTTATCGAGCTCAAATAGGCGGGAATTCATGCTCTTCCTATTAAAAAAACGTATTCTTTACTTTGACCAAGCTGATACAGATTGAAAAAGGTATGTTGAATGTGAAGAATTTCCAAACGCAATATGTTTTGAATTATTTAGTTATGTTCCTTTACATTCTGAGTTCAAATCCTGCGAGAGTCTACTTTGCGTTTCATCCTTCTAGGGTCAATAATATAAGTACCATTCAAGTACAGGAATTGATTTAAACGACTATACCCCAGATTTGTGGCTCTATGTCGGAAATCATTATTGTTGTTATTAATGTGGGCAGTGGATGTTAGAATCGTTAGTGTGTCGGATAAAATGTTTTGCGCTATTTAGTTGCATTTAAGTTCAAATGCCGCCGAGGTAAACTTCGCTTTTCATCCTTCCGGGATCCTCGAATTAAGTACCAGTCAAGCACTAAGATTGACCGCATATAATTGATTGTCTCTTCTCCTACAAATTCGTAGCATTGTGCCAATATTAAAAATCGCTATTATTACTCTTGTCAATTGACTGTTCTTTACGGTCTTACAATGTGCAACTTCAATAACTATTTTGCTATTTAGCTATACAAAACTTAATCCATCATATTTCGGTCATCCATGAAGAGGAGATACTGGGTGAACAGGGTCATTTCCCTCCTTATGTAATACGGTATTTTTTTCTTGTTAACCAACTTATGAAGGCCAGATGCATCATCGCCTTGATATTTCCCAAACGATATTTTGTTCTACGGTGTTGTTAGACACCGTAGAAACTGTCTATCCGTTCTGCATAGCTACCAGGATTCTGAAGACTAAATCAAAGGCCTTCTTGTAATCAGAACAAGTGCATGACACGTTCCACTTGCGTACTTTCGCATTATACAGTATTATCTAAATAAGTAGCTGGTCGTTCCCTATGACTTAAACAAACACACCTTTTGCTCTACAGGGATTAAATGTTGAACTATCCTAATGAATAATATTTTGGGAAGCAGCTTATAAATTACCGGAATACAATGATGGACTGCTGGCTAGATTCAGTATTTCTTTTCAGAATAACTGAAATAAATGTAATTATTTGAAAGCCTTTTTGCTAGTTCTTCTAATTTAAGCTATGTTTTGCAGAAATATGTTATTTGATTAATGACAAGCGGTCAAAAGCACAAATATTCTAATTAGGCTATCTATTACAGATAGAGACTGGTTTCTTTCTGCTATATATGGCTTCTGAATATACTATACTTCCATTGAAACGGATTCGTATAGAGCCTCGCCACCTCGTTTTTCCGTACATCGAAGGTATAGCTAGGATGTGTTTACATTATTAAATTCCTCTCACAGTGAAAAGGCTTTCAAATCATTACAGTTATTTCAGTGTTGTGCATAAATATATATTATTCTGCTATTTCTGCTTATATATTCCCATTTGACGAAGACTGGGAATCCAGAAATAATGTGATTGATTGTTTCTTCACATCCCCCACATATTCTGCAAATACTTTGATATGTTGCTAATGTTTTTGGAAGTTTCTAAGCTGAATGCTATGGTCAGATGCCGCAGACAAAATATCACCCGTCTGGGCTTTTAGTCTTAGTCTATTCAGCCAGTACTTCTTTATCCACTTACCCTTTACTCGGTCTTGTGGACTATTGGGTATGTAGTAACTTTTTTCCAACATATTACATCTCATTCAGTAGCCCCGTTTTTAATTTAGTTTTGATATTTTAAACATGTTCTGTTATTGTTTATCCAACCTTTTCACAGGTGTCTATTATCTCACCTTCCATTTCATATACGTTGACTCAGCGTCCCTATGTGCATATGATTTCGAGAGGCTTGAAGCTTTTCCTAGGGATCAACCTCTTAGCTATGTTTTTCTCTTCCCCCTCCTCCATCAAAATAGTCAATCCCAAACAAAACACTGAAGACGTCAAGTAAAGAAAGCGGAAATCAATTCTGCTGGACAAATTTACTCCCTCTATATCAGTATCCGTATATTTTGGTGTAAGTTTGATACTAACCTCACCTCCAATCTCATAATAAATGCTAACCATACATCTTATTCCTTTTTGGGACAAAAACCTTTCAGTTAATATCTCATAAATATCTTTACTTTTCAGGATACACGCTATATTTCAACTTCACTCTGTAATATAATACATGTGTTTACTTAGAATCCACTTTCCTTACCACTCACCTTTCTCCTACTGGATATCAGCAACAAAGACGACTTGTTACACAAGCTCAAATCTATCGCCTAAATTCATCTGGTGTCACTGTTGCTCTCCAAATTCCTCCAAATACCAGCAGTTATCAGATTCTCTTGTCCTATATTTAGGACATCCAACTCATCTCACCTTTCTCTCTAACACTCTTCCTGACTTCAATGAACAACATTCCTATTGGATTTCTTAGAGCCGAATCATTTATTATTATATAGTTCCTGCACTAGTATCCTTACTTGTATATCCGACTGACCCCGACTCTCTACACACTCTTAGTCTATTTCTCTCCACCTAAGCCAGCATTTACCAAGCTTTACTGTGTTTTCCTTATTTGGATCATTTCTACATTACATAATCAAAGCAATGTAACTTACATCTTCCTAACACACAACAGCCTCTGACCCCCGAGCCCTCTTGTAATTCAAGTCAGCTAACTGGTCGGATCTCTACCAGTTTCATGCTGACTCGATTGGCATAAATGTGCATCAAATCTAACCCATCCGAGACAGCTAAGTGGATGGCATCTCTCACACAGCCAAAGTCCCCCAAATTATCAAGTTTTTCACTCGCGGTTGTATCACAGCAGCACAGACGAAGAAAGCTTCCTACAACACCTAGAGAAAGTTATCCACCACCACCAACTGGGAAGTGTTTACCCACCACTGCTACGTCTGAAAATCGACTACAACACGCGGCTTATAAGTTCTGTAACATCTCAAATTTACGTCAGATGTTTTGGTCCCTTACTAAGAGTATCTTTGCAGAGTTGTCTTACTCAGTACTTTTCAATAAAAAAAACTCTGTTAGTAGCACTCCCACTCATAAAGCCTCTGAATCTGCTTCCAACTACACATTGCACACTGAACAAAACTCCCTACACACGTACATATATACATCAAGAGCTAATAGCCCTCTCAACTAATCAAACAAGACTGACGATCACGACAGAGTCCTTTACATTATCTGCAAATAGTATGCCACATACTGGCCAAACTCTCTCTACTTAATGTGCCAATGCATCTGATTCCCAAGAATGACAAACTAACTGACCATATAAACTACCGATCTATCCCTCTCCCTTCAAAAATCTCAATGTGAATGGTCTCTTTTCTTACTCAGTGACCATCAGTATAGTTTTCTTAGAGCCAGATACCAGAGACTTGTCTCCTCCACACTCTGAGAAGATCGAGGGAAACAATGTTGTCACTGACGTGAGAGCTTCCTAGATAGATTGCGCGCTTATGGAAACCATTAATCTCTCATATCTTGGATCGTAAGTTTCCCGCTAGATCACTTCAATACAGTGTACATCAACAGCATTCTCTCCCACATACGTTCTATCTAAACTGGGATATTACAAAGTGTGGTTACGTCTCCTACTCTCAGCCTTTTATACAATTTTAACTTGCTTTCTGTTACTTCTAACAATACACTCTCCTATACACATGATGTCACCTTACAGTCTTCCTTAACTTACCGAATACAGGCTTCGTCCACACGCAAGCTAATTTTCTCGCATCATATTTGCACCGCTACAAAACATCCTTCAATGGGGGAATGACAACTTAAACTCTTTTGACATCACTATGACGCAATCGCTATATCAAGGAAACAGCCTTGCACTAAATCCTCCTTGGACGTATACATTGAACAGATAAATCCTTTAAAGTCACTTCAAATTCTAGGCTTCCAAATGTCTGGCGATATCCCATGGTGACATCACATATATAACATTGCCAAATCTATATCACAAAGACTAGGCTTCCTTTTCGAAACTAGAAAATATGTTAGCTCTGTAGACTGGCCGTCCACAATGTTTAAGTGATATCCGCAATGGAGTACTGCTCTCGAATATCTTGGGGGGTCCTGTTGCTACACACAAGCATTCTAGACCACATCCAAAAGAAGTCCGTTCGGCTGATACAGTAATCAACAAGCCACAGCCACTACTCATATGTGCACTGTTTCTTCTATCTGCTTTTTCTACTGCTACTACAACCGCCTCAGCTCTACTAGAGCCATACAATTGTACAGTACCTGCGCTATAGGGTTAAGCTCATGAAACGTCGTTTGCGTTCCCTTTCGATTATCACTTGAGCCATTTTACTGACGTTATTATTCGTACCTTCCTCGTTGACGACTGATATTTGTCAGTCGTAAAGTGTTCGTAATGCTTGGAATTTGGTACAAATGAAACCGAATACCCAGTCTTCGGCAAAATGGCAGTTCTTAATTCACACATTTGTTTATTATACTTTATTTGGTGTTACCTTTACCTGTATTTTCTCGTTCACGTACATTTTTTTTTATTGAATGTATTTACTTTCTCAGTGATTACAGAGCTTTTCACGGAGTTAAATTCTCTGTTGACATTCTCTCCTAAGCCTAATACTAACTGATGTTAATAATACACAGCTAAAAACGACTAAACTTTCAACAAAGGATAAATCTTAGTATTTCTAATGACCTCCCATGACGACCATACATGTACATAAGTCAAATATACAAGTGTGTTTCAAGTGCGTTCAAAGTTGTTTTCTCTAAATGTAATTCATGGATACAATTTATCGAGTCAGTCCTGCGTATCAAATTGCCTTGGCATAAACCCACAGCATTTCGACTGTCAGTGACAATGCCAGCAAAACTTTGAATCTCTTATAAAAGCGCAGATGGCCAACAATAAAGTGTATTATTTCACATTTGGTGCTGCACTGTTTTCATGCTCGAGACACTTAGCTCTGAACCATCCAGCCTAAATAGATGTAAATGAATACCAGTGTGCTGTAGATTTTTGATGATTTATTTTGCTGTTTCAGTTGTGTTGGTTTAGCATGAAGTTTCGGGTCATTCTCAGTGTTGGTAATTTATCGCTTCCTTATTTACAGAAAATTAGTTTCTCGTACTTGTCATGTATACAATTTCCCCTTGTTTCCTATTAGATATGTTTTTTTAGAAATAAATTTCTTCTTGGGTTTGTTCTTTATGTTATGTTTTTATATATAGTACAAGTATATTCTGTCAACAGCAGACTTCGACGTGTATAGACCCAATTCTGTTATAACATCGGTTATTTTTTGTTTGTATATTTTCTGTTGTTGTTTTTTATTTTTTCCATATACTTAGTTTTCATTTTATAATATTGAAACTGTTGTTAAATACAAGGACAACACGCATGTTTGTTTATACTAATTATGTTCTACATACTGAAATCAGTTGCTAACACTAATCTAATTTGAATATAATCATTCCCTTTTCTTTCATTTGTGTATATATTTCATACTAGCCAAAAGGTCGACCAATTTATGATGGTGATTCTTTCATTCCTTGCATTTTTACTGAATTCTGTTTAGCAAATTTCCATCGTTCTTTCACTGATCATTTGTCGACGTTTAATTTTAATCTTGCAAAGTTATATTTCGGGAACTGAAGATATTAATTCATGCATATTTATCAAAATGGAGCAGCAATATACTTTGGAGGTGAATGAAATCAAAGGAAGTCTCCCAGAAGTCTCCCTGGTGGGGTTTTCGAGAGGGCTAGCTCGTCAAAGCCATCCCCTGTTGTGAAAATGTTATCACTGTTTTCCTTGACGAACTGCATCAACTT
>JAOPJM010527821.1:0-10311 GCA_027124095.1 Muusoctopus leioderma
CGTCTGGGAGAGTGGTGACTCCAATGAGGAAGCGATGCGGGCCGAAATCACCCGTCCAACCCATGCCAGCATGGAAAACGGATTTAAAACGATGATGATGATCGATGATGATGATCATGTCCACTGTTAGTATCAGTAGTTCTTGTCAGACATCCACCTCTTCCATCAATAAAGACATTCACCACATCCTCTCATGGGGTCATAGCAATCTTATAATCTTTAATGATACCCAAACACAAACTTTAAATATATTTCTTTCTTTATTATTTAGTTGAACGATGAAGAACCCCCCCCCCATTTCTTGGAAATAATTCCTCCAATATAAAATTACTACACATGTTAGAACTGACCATCTCCAGTGATCTTCTCAACACTGATCCCCAATGTAAAATCACCACCCATGTTAGGATGATCTCCATTGATCTTTTCTGCAAGCTCCACTTTCTTCACATTGCCTTAACTGCATCGAATAGACTTTTGACTTCTGCTTCAGAACCCAAACATATTTCATGTCTGGGCTATTGCCAACACTCTACAGGGCTCCAAATATGTCTTACTATGGTGTATTGTTCTCATACCTGGGATGGTGCACATATCACAGAGATCCTAGACCAATGTCAGAGCAATGTTAGGTTCGTTGATATTTGATACTCGGAAACTGCTCTAAAATTACAATATTTTTGTAGTTGCTGTAGTGATATATTCAATAGATTGGGTGGAGGTTTAGTAATCAAACATTTAGGAATAGCTGGGATATATACATACATCTACTCTTGCACTACACTGCATACTTCACCATTCAATTTGGCTGTGTTGGGTGCTATGTTGCACCTAGCATAGTCATATATAATTAAAGGCTATAAAGCCACTTGATGTAACTTTCACCCAATGTGTCTATAGTTCAGATAAAATGATAATATTTAATAAGTTGGGAAGAAGGGCATAGACTTAAATACCTCTTAAATGAAAGGAAGTATTGTGATGCTGGAGTTGCTTATGTGTCTAATGCTCAGTGTTCTGATTAATTGCTAATACATTTTGTTGAACTATGTTTTGAACCCAGTTTCTACTGATTAGTGTTTGACACTATTGTGTTCTATACATTACTATTGTGTATTTAATGGTATGTAATTAAGTATCTTCTCCCTTATTCATAGGGTAGTATTGTCTGTACACCTCCCTACCCCAAACTGCTCATGTTTTTGTGAACGAATACTTAAAACAACACATACTATTGTCATTAAGAAATCTTGTTAACCCTGTCATTAACTAATTGAGCTGCCAATCAGTTAATGATGTACATGTGGCATTTAATCATACATCTCAATGTCTTCACCTTATTCTCACCAATTGATATTTTTAGCCCTTTATTACAACAGTTTTACCATTGCCTTACAACAATTTTACCATAGTCTTACAACAGTTTCAACAATGTCTTACAATAGTTTCAGCAATGTCTTACAACAGTTTTATCATTGTCTTACAGCAGTTTTACCATTGCCTTACAATAATTTTACCATTGTCTTACAGACATTTTATCAATGTCTTATGTAAGTTTTATCATTGTCTTACAGTAGTTTTAGCATTCTTACAGCAGTTTTTGCATTGTCTTACAGGCATTTTATCATTGTCTTACAGTAGTTTCAACAATGTCTTACGGTAATTTTACCATTGTCGTACAGCTGTTTTATCATTGTCTTACAGACATTTTATTGTCTTAAAGTAGTTTTACCATAGTCTTACAACAATTTTACCATTGTCTTACAACAGTTTCAACAATGTCTTACAGTAGTTTTATTGTCTTACAGCAGTTATGCCATTGTCTGACGACAGTCTTGCCATTGTCTGACGACAGTCTTGCCATTGTCTGACGACAGTCTTGCCATTGTCTGACGACAGTCTTCAGTCTTGCCATTGTCTGACGACAGTCTTGCCATTGTTTGACGACAGTCTTGCCATTGTTTGACGACAGTTTTGCCATTGTTTGACGACAGTTTTGCCATTGTTTGACGACAGTCTTGCCATTGTTTGACGACAGTCTTGCCATTGTTTGACGACCGTTTTGTGTGACAACAGCTATTGTGATGACAGCTTTGCAATTGTTTTACAACAGTTTTACCATTCCCTACTCTAATTACTCTCTCTATCTCATATTTTCTGTTTTCTTCTAAAACCTTCTTCTTTTTGTCCTTCTTATTAGAAATCAATATATTTTGATGTTACAAATAATTCTCATTATTATTATTTTACATTCTTTCACCCTGAATGCGAGTGGCATGAGATGGGGAGGGGAAATGGTGTGAATGGTTTGAAATGGTGAAGGAGGTAATCAGCAGAGAGGCTATCAGTTTATTTTCACCAGTTATTTTATTATCTTACTATTACTGTTGCTTCTACTACTACTATTGTTGCATTGATGCTGCTGCTATTACTGCAACTTATCACTGTGTAGTTGGTTCTAAAGACCAGTTCACTCAACCTACCAGAACTATTGGCTAAACCTCCCTCAAATCACATCTTATGATCTTTTGGAAAAAAAAGTGACATTGAGAATGTTGTCCTAGTTACACAAAAGGATGGGATGGTTACATCTAGAATGCCTTTGCTCATAGGTCTGATCAATCAGGGATGACCTGGGCTAAACAACAGCAACAACTAACCCGTATGACATGTCAAGGTGGTCACTTAATTTTTAGTAGAATTATTTCTTTGTAATATATTACTTCTTGTGTGTTTGGGGTTTCTACACAATACACAGTTAAGTTGTTAGATTGAGGCAGGTGAGTGAGGTTGGTACAGTTAGTGTTTAGGGTGGTCGTTGAGACAATTGTTGTGTAGATACTGGTCAGTCCTACTTGAGCAGAGCTGAGACATGTAGGTAGCCGGTCAAATGTCTGGCAGGGATCTACAGACATTGCATAGAATTGTTACTGGTTCCTGGCACTCGGGTGGCCAGCTTCAGTGCTCTCTGTTGATGCTGCTGGAAATCAAAGCAAGATGATTAAAACTTATTGTCTTTTGCACAATTTTCCATTGGTTAAGGTAGGTCACTGTTGTTGAAACCCAACGAATGCTAGTGTTTGTATTTGAAATTTTTTTTAAACAAAATTTTACCTTGTGTTTGCAATGGATCAGTCTGAACCCTTCTGTTCAGTGGCTGTGTTTATTGGGTTAGGATGTAAAATTTTTCCAATAAGCATAACGTACATCCTTTTGCCTCATTGTATATTGCAACCCCATTCACCAATGGGGGACACAATGTATGTTATTGGAAAAAATTTTCACCCTAACTCAAGAACCATGGCTAGAAGGGATCACAATTTTAGCTATTACAAATAGTTAAATTGCTAAAAAAAATTTCAAATACTCAGAGACTAGCATTCATTGGGCTCTAACATTCATTGGGTTTCAACGAGAGTGACTCCTCTTGACCATCAGAAAATTGTACGACAGACACTAAGTATTAAAATTTCCTTGACTTCCACCTACATCAGCAGAGCACTTCAGTTCACTACCAGACCTCTACTAACCAATGAGAACCAGGAACCAGTAACAATTCTACCCACCATCTTGTTTTTCAGTACTCACTGCCAGAGATCCCGAACAATCGCACATGTGTGAAACTGAGTAGCTATGGACTGAATCATTGACTTCACATACACACACACATATATATTAGATATACAAGCCAACGAGCGACTCTGTTGTTACCTCACCTGCTAGAAATAACAGCCAAATCTCCCTCAAATCATATTCTACCATCTTATAAAGGAAGCATACATTGGATAATGTAGTACTAAACACACTGTCTGAATATAAGAAGGGATGGTCACAGTTGGAATTTCTCTGATTATAGGTCTGCTGGATCAAGGTTGATCTGGGGCTGAACAACAACAACCACTGTTACTTCTGAGTTCAGTATTGTGGTGAATGTATTTACTTTGCTACAACATACAAGTTAACCAAGCTCAACAGGCTGACTGAAGCTCAACAGGCCTGACTAAAATAATTGACCTAAATTTGCTATCTCTGAAGTCATTGTAACATATGTTTTGTACTTAATATGGTATTATATACTATGCTACATTATTGTCCAACACATGCCAATATGTGAAGGTGGCTGATAAAATGTTGACGTCGTGGTAGTTCTATCTAGCAACTTTCATTTCCTCAACTTCCTCATTATGATTATTTCTTCATGTGTGAAACATCTAGAAGTATTAAAGTATAAACTGCTTTTAGTGGAAACTGCTAGAGACACAGATCCACAGCTTTCTTTGAGAAGATTCCAGAAGTGTGTCTTTACAATCTGATCGTGGCTAAATATTACAAGAAACTATGGCATGGTCTGTGAGTGGTCACATCTTTTTGACTACTGGCTAAATTATCCTAAGTTCAAATTTCACTATCAACCATCAACTTCTTGCCTGCTATTCAATGCATTTACTTGTGTCAGCTGTATACTGACTGTGTGTGTGTGTGTGCGCACACGTGCAGTAAGTAGATACCACAGTGTGATATAGGTCACTGTACTGTGCCAATAGCCTAGACACTTAACTGTCAACAATCCAATCCACCTAGCTGTAAGAAGTGACCACAGTATGGAACATTTCACTGTACTGTCTATGATAACAGACTTAACTGTCAATATTCCAGTATACCTAACTGTAAGTAGCTACCACAGTGTGGTAGAGTTTACTGTACTGTGTTCAAGACTAAGACACTTAACTGTCAAATGGCCTAGTT
Organism: Muusoctopus leioderma; assembly: GCA_027124095.1. Taxonomy (NCBI): domain Eukaryota; kingdom Metazoa; phylum Mollusca; class Cephalopoda; order Octopoda; family Octopodidae; genus Muusoctopus; species Muusoctopus leioderma. The sequence goes on from JAOPJM010527821.1 coordinate 4,747, forward strand.
CTCCTATTTGTCATGGGTTGATATCTATTTACAGAGTTTCTGTGTTAAGTCACATGATTTATTGAATACAACAGTGAAAGCTACCCTAAAATTAAATTCCTACTGCCTTGCATGTTGCATCCATAATTTCAAGTTCTGATTCTGAGCTGGCCTTTTTATTTATGCCTCTAGAATTTGTAAAACGTGTACCTGTGGTATACTCAGGTAAAAGAGGAAGTCCAAGATCATATCTGATGTTCTGGGCTTGTAAATCACCATCAGATGTTCATTTAGCTTCTACTGTTTTATATTTGTTTGTGCTGGTTCTCTAAGGCCATTTATTGTCAGGAGAGGGTACCTGTGGCATTGGAAGGTACGGTGATATGATGTATGGCAGGCTTGTCCAACCCATAGCAGCATAGAAGAAAAAAAACAAATGTTAAAACATTGTTGAGGCTGATGATAATGGTTAGAAAGATTTATTCTTCAGTAGAACCGTACATAGCTTTTCCTGCATTAACTTCACCTGAAGACTCCGTCTCTGAATGACATTGTCATACCTGAAATACAACTGTTACATTACTTTAACCCTTTCGTCTTCACACCTGAACAGTGTACACTGTGACGGAATTTAACATCTATTCCGTGTGGGGGGGGGGTAATTTTATATATTTACCTACTGCTGTTATTGGAAACTATCACAGTGAACTGCAGCTTATCCCAGTTTTCAAGACCTTATGCAATTGAGAGATATATGTACCTCTGGATAGGATACCAATTTATTACAAGTTAACTCCATTAGAGGTTGTTTAAGCTCAGTATTGCAAAGTAAAACAATATTCAACAGGTGTCTGGCGTTATCTCAAGGAAGTCCATAGGTGGTCGCTTGACCTGCTAGAAATAGCAGCCAAATCTCCCTCAAATCACATTTTATCGTCTAGAAAAAGAGTAAGATGCATTGGATAAGGAGTTTCTAGATACCATTTAAAAGACAGCATGGGTCACCTTTAATCATAGGTCTACTGAATCTGGGCTGATCTGGGGCTAAATAACAACAAATTGTATTTCTTCATGATGCCTATTTCCAACCAGATGGGCTGGGTACAGCAGTGAACTATATCTCACCATGGTACCTATTTACAGCCAGATGGACTGGGTACAGCAGTGAACTATATCTCATCATGTTACCTATTTACAGTGGGAAGGATTAGATTATTTAGAGATGAATGTCTACCAGAGACACAAAGCAGTGCTGAGATGGAATTTGAACCATTGAACTCTTGAACAGTAGGCTGATGCCTTATAAACTCAACCATCACTGACTCTCTCATACATAAAACTTTCTGTCCTTACTACAGCCCAGTTGGAAGTTATGAAGTCACCCAGAAACCATGAAACAAGCCAGCCAGGATTATATAGATAAATGCCTCTGAAGCTGTTGAAAACAAATGTAAAAAGAAAGTTGAATATCTCCAAATGTCACAGCTAAGCTATCTGACATCCCCATTATGACAATTAATGAACTCCTCATTAGCTAGCCATTAATTTTGATAATTTACTTGTTACTTTCTTTACCTCTTTCGTGTAAAATCCATCACTAATTGAGCTACAGCTATATTTATATGTGCATTCTCCCTTGTTACATCACACTAATTAGACTTTACATATTCCATGCTGTAACTAACCTGACAGTTGTTGTTATGCGTCATGCCATGGTTATCTTGTCTTCATTATTATAGTAGTAGCTAAAGGCGGCAAATTGGCAGTCGTTAGCGTGTTGGACAGAATACCTTAGGGTATTCTTTCTGTCTCACTGCGCTCTGAGTTCAAATCCCGCCGAGGTCAACTTTGCCTTTCATCCTTCCGGGGTCGATAAAATAAAGTACCAGTTAAGTACTGGAATTGTTGGCCTTGTGCCTAAATTAGAAACAATTATTATAGTAGTAGCTATAACTGGTTTTATATTTCACTCAGTCTGTCTGTGTGTCTTCCTGTTATTTATTAGCCTCCCCAATAGGCAAGCAAAGTAGCAGGAACAAATGTTGCATTATTTAGTTGAGTTCAAATCCTGCCCAGGCTGACTTTGCCTTCATTTTTCATCTTTGGCATTGGAAAATTAGTACCAGTCAAGTACTAGGGTCTGTTTTAATCAACTCACCTTCCCCTCACAAATTTGTGGCCTTGTTCCTTTATTAGAAATCTTAGTTACATCCCTCTATGTATACTGGAGTCTATTCATTCAACTATACCACTCCATTGTAAAAAATCTGTAGTCCTGTATTCCATTGTAAAAAATCTGTAGTCCTGTATTCCATTGTAAGAAATCGTCATTAGCTCTTTGAAGGTTGGTGGAGATGGCTGTGTCAATAAAAAGTTATATATATTATAATTTGGTAACTTACCATTCTGAGCTCAAATCCCATCATGGTCAACTTTGCCTTTCATTTGTCCAGGGTCAGTAAAACGAGTACCTGTTTGATAAATGTAATTAAATAGATCAATTACACGTCTTCCTTATGAATCAATATTTATGTTTTAATGCGAAGGAATCAATATTAACACTTCAATAATCAGTTAATATTTCTATATTATTTTGTACCTTGTGTTATATCATATGTGGTGTACACATCATTATCATTTTTATGTCCGTGTTTCCATGCTTGCATGGGTTGGACAATGATTTTTGAGGCAATATGTTATGGCTGGATGCCTTTCCTGTAACCAACCCTTATTTTTTTTAAGTATTGGAATTATTCCACTGATATTCACCCATTGAACTGCTAAGCTGCCAAACCCATCGTTTATGTGGAATGTAAACAAACGTCATTGACTGCCTAAGCGATAAACATGCACAGACACACACATACATGTACATATATATTTATATATATATACTCACACACACAATGGGCTTCCGCACAGTTTCTGTTTACCTATTTCACTCACAAGGCATTGGTCAGCCCAAGGCTATAGAGGAAGACACTTGTCCAAGGTATCATGCTGTGTGACCAAATCCTGAATCACGTGGTTTTGAAGTGTACTTCTATCCAAACCTCATTTCCTACGGTCCATTTGACCACCATCTGACATGTTCATTAATACTATCACATACTGAATACACCAATGTAGTTGTCTCAAGTTAAATAAGATAATAATCTAGTTAAAGATTAAAATATAATCTGCTATAATGAACACTTTGAAGTTCTTCTGTCCTGTTTATGACAGCAATGGGGAACTATCTTCCTTGCTCTGTTTGATGTATTTTTAATCAACACGATAGTGGATCACCTATGCATCTTACCTAGTCTGGAGCTGTTACACTAATAGCTACACTATTAACTAATTCTTATAGTCTTTCCCCTATGTAGATCAAGCACTCAAAATAGCTAATGAAACTATGAAAACATACAAAATATATCTTTAACCCCACTCGTTGTGTGTCGCGTCGGTATATAGCAGTAATTTCACTGCTATTGCCATGACGGCTTGAATTGATGGCTAGTACTTTGCTGACCGAATCGTTCCAGCTTTCATCATTTTATGATGAAAGAATCTAACTATATATACTAGATTTTCAATAGTCTGCTGATGATCTTGGTCCTCGATTGATTTTGATTTTTTTTATCATAATCAATGGGTTACTGGGTGAAACCTGTCCCCCCCGTGGGGCAGGTCCGGACGGACGGGTAAGAATTTGATTTTTAATTTTTTTAAAATGTTGAATTGTTTTTGCCCTAGCGATATTTTTGTCCATTGGGTTCGTGTATGTTTTTAACACTCACACGTGCTGTGTAATGGATGCTGGCCTTCTATATGGATTTCTCTTCCCCGCCCCGAGATATTCGCTATGCGATATTTTGTTGAGTGATAGATGGCTATCTACCCAATATGTGGTTATGTGGGAGCTGTGGAGCTACCCGAACCTATATGTAACTAATTATTGCCTATATATATATATATATATATATATACTCAAGATCTATGCATAAATCCCGTGAGGCGGCGAGGCCCTCCACGAAGATATATGCTTGGGTTTGCTGTCTATCACTCGACAAGGAAGTAAGACTAACCAGGAGTGGCGGAGGATCCCTATATAGACAGAAAAACGGAAAAGACACAGATCACGTAGAAGGTTGCACTTAGCACAGAAGAATACGCAAAAAATCATGAAGAAATATATATTTATATATAAACATATATATATATACGTGTGTGTGTGTTTATATCAGTCAATCTATTTATATCTTCAGCTGAGTAAACGTGCTTGAGATACCCAGCATGCCACCATCTGTGTGTGTCTACGTGAGTGATAGCACGACTGTAGCCTTACACTATCTTGTCCGACACCTCTGATAAGACATTCCCGATCTGTCCTGACGTTATTATGCTGGTACTGACGTCACGACACCAACAGGATAGTCGAGAGTAACACTCAAAATATGCCCTTACTGTTGATATTGCACTGATAGTGGTGTTGTTACATAGATTAAGGCCGGCCCCGATCGATTTGACCAATAAACAAAGGTATTCCAGCCGTGACCATCCCGTTTTTTTCTTTTCTTGGTACAGTGCACCCAGGAACATATGTAATGATTTCTTTTCTTTTTCCCTAAGACAGTGGGAGTATGATTTGACGGAGATTTGGTGGTTATTTCTAGCAGTCTGAGTAACCGCTTAGAGGTTCTCTTATGATGGTGCATTGTGATTGACGTTTCTATCGTGGTTATCATTGTTGTGTATCACTAGGTGAACCCCTGATTCACAATTTACGTTGTGTGATTGAAATCAAAGATCAAAATATAGGGATTTGACAAGCCCGAGCAGAGGGGGATAGCCGGGTGGACCAGTTGCTATTGGCCTACAATTTTGAGGGGGCCTACTCCTCTTGTTGGATCCTTTGGTAAAGAATTATCTTTGTTTTAATTATAAATCGTTCTAGTTCTTTTATTCTGTTCTGTTAATTGTAAGTACATCATGTATACTACACGTAGATGTAACCCATACATAAATCATATGTATTTAGCACTGATTACTGAAAATACTTGATGAGTAGTTTGAAATGGGACCTACATTTCACATCTGGCATGGGCCTACTACCAGCTTTGCACAGGCCTAGGTATAGCGTAGTGTAGTGTAGTGTAGTGTAGTGTAGTGTAGTGTAGTGTAGCGTAGTGTAGTGTAGTGTAGTGTAGTGTAGTGTAGTGTAGTGTAGTGTAGGTTAGTGTAACAATGATTTCTTAACATTGGGACAACAGTAGCAATTTGCTTCTTTATTCTTCTGTCCACCTGCGTAGGACACAACGTGTTTCAAAGCTAATAATACCTAGGGTCATTTCTCCTCCCTCACAGGAATACTGTGGACGTTGGGGTTTGTACCCTCATCTGCCCTTAAGGCACAGTTTTGTAAGGGATTCTCAGCTTGAAGAAGCTTGCTAGACAATCAGTATCAGTCGATTAAATCGACTCCACTACATGATTGCTACTACATGATTGCTACTACATGATTGCTACTACATGATTGCTACTACATGATTGCTACTACATGATTGCTACTACATGATTGCTACTACATGATTGCTACTACAT
>JAOPJM010527832.1:0-10311 GCA_027124095.1 Muusoctopus leioderma
GTCCATTTAGTGTTGTTGTTCATTGCTGTCCATTTAGTGTTGTTGTTCATTGCTGTCCATTTAGTGTTGTTGTTCATTGCTGTCCATTTAGTGTTGTTGTTCATTGCTGTCCATTTAGTGTTGTTGTTCATGCTTTGTTACTTCTGTTCCTCTTTGTGTTGTTCTTGTTCTCATAACAGATATTTTTGGTGTAGTTAAGAATTATTTTTTATGCTGCTCCGTTTTGAGTTGTTCGTTTTTGTGTTGATATTGTTGTCATAGGGGATAATTTTTGTTAGCAATAAAAAGAATTATTTTTGTGATATTCAAAATGAACAACACAAATAACAATTCTTAACTGCACCAATGACAACAACAACAACAACAAATAATAATTCTTAATTTCACTTCCACGCCAGCTACAGTTTTTCAGTGAGACTGGTACGTTACAAAAGTGAAACTGACACGTTAAAAATATTACTGCAAGCGCGCTAACTGAACCGCCAGACACCATCTGGACCTCGCTTATGCAGAAACTGAACAGGTTCAAACTTCTTTCAAACACGCACGCTCGTATGTATTTTCATTATGTTTCGCATGAATGGGGAAAAGTTCCAAAAAAAAAAGGCCAGATTATTAAAATTAGGGCTAAATTAGAAGCTATGTGCTAGATTATAAGAAGCTGCAGCTAAATGTATAAAAAAAAGAGCTAGATTTAGCTCTAGAAGAACTAAATTCGCAACACTCCTACAGACACTATATCACATCGTTACATCGGTTGGACCTCGGGAACCGATCGTATCACATCGTTAGATCGTTTAGACATGGTTAAGACATCGTTGGACATGGGTAAAGGATAGTATATACAACATTATGTCGTTTAGACGTGTTTGAGACCTCATTAGATATCGTTGAGGCACAGTTAGATCGTTTAGGCATTGTTACACAATGTGAAAACTTAGTTAAACCTTCGTTAAAAAATTCAAACATCATTAAGACATAGTTAGACATCGATAGGAGATAGTTAAATCATCTTTGGGTCGTTGATATATACATGTATACACCCATTATATATATACTGGTGCCGTCATGTGTCCGCACACTGGTGCCGTCACCTGTCCGCACACTGGTGGTGTTATCTGTCCGCACACTGGTGCCGTCACGTGTCCGCACACTGGTGCCGCCATGTCTCCGTACAATGACGACTCACGGGCAGCAGCGTTACCACTGCACGACCGTGAACATTACCTAGAATCTCTTCAAATTAAGCAATATAAAGTTACGAAGTATTGCATGTATCAATACATCGTTGAGACATAGACATCGTTAAGGGATTGTACGACATCGTAAGCTCGGTTAGACATCGGCTAGTGATCGTAAGACGTCGTTAGATAGTTTAGACATCGTCAGAAAGCGTTAAGACATAGTCAGGTATCGATAAGCAATCAGAGGACATTGTTGGATCGTTAAGACATCGTTACACATCGTTAAGTGATTGTAATACAACGTTAGATCAGTTAGACATCGGCAGGTGATCGTAGAACATCGTAAGTTTGCTTAGACATCGTTTAAACTTCGTTAGATAGCGTTATGACAGCGTTACTTCGTTTAGATATGGTTGAATCTTCGTTAGATATCGTTGAGGCATTGTTGTAGGACATCGTTAGATCGGTCAGACATCGGTAAGTGTTCGTAGAACATCGTTACCGTTAGATCTTTAAGACATCATTAGACATGGGTAAAAAATAGTCAAGACATTGTTATCTCGTGTCTGAGATCTCGTTAGATATCGTTGAGGCATTGTTAGATCATTTAGGCATCGTTAGACAAACTGAAAACGTAGTTAAACCGTCGTTAGGGCGTTTAAACATCATCGAAACATAGTTAGACATCAACGGGAGATAGTTATATCATCGTTAGCTCTTGGAGACATCGTTAGACAAAGTTAAGAGAGCGTTAGATCGTTTAGACATTGTTAGACATCTGCAGTTCATCGTTACATAGTTTAGACATCGTTAGACAATGTTAACACACCGTGAAATCGTTAAGACATCGTCAAATATCATTAATGGATTGCACGACATCGTAAGCTCGTTTGAACTTCGTTAGACATGGTTATGAGATTGTAAAAACATCGTTAGGTCGTTTATCTAAACGACCTAACGATGTTTTTACAATCTCATAATCATACGGTTGAGTCTTCGTTAGATATCGTTGTGGCATTGTCAGATCGTTCAGGCATGGTTAGACAATGCTGAAAGACACCGTGAGATCATTTAGACATCGTTTAGAGATTGTAGGACATCGTTAGATCGTTTAGGTGTCGTTAGACAACGTGAACAGATCGTTAACCCCTCGTCGGGGCGTTTAAACATTGTTAATACATAGTTAGACATCGTTAATTGATTGTACGACAACGTAAGCTCGGTTAGCAATCGAGGATGTCGTTAGATAGTTTAGACATCGTCAGACAGCGTTAAGAGATCGTAGGACTTCGTTAAGACATAGTTAGGTATCGATAAGCAATCAGAGGACATTGTTGGATCGTTTAGACATGTTTAAGACAACGTTACACATCGTTGAGTGATTGTATGACACCGTTAGATCAGTTAAACATCGTTGAGATATAGCTAGACATCGGCAGGTGATCGTAGGACGTCGAAAGTTTGCTTAGACTTCGTTAGACATCGTTACGTCGTTTAGATAAGGTTGAGTCTTCGTTAGATATCGTTGAGGCATTGTTAGATCGGTCAGACATGGTTAGACAACGCTAAAACACACCGTGAGATCGTTAAGACATTGTCGGACATCGTTAAGAGATTGTAGGACATCGTTCGGACAGTTAGGTATCGGTGAGCAATCAGAAGACATCGTTACACATTGTTAAGCGATTATAGAACACCGTTAGATCGGTTAAACATCGTTAAAACTTCGTTAGACATCGTTAAGACAACGTTAGGACGTTTAGATATGGTTTAGTCTTAGTTAGATATCGTTGAGGCATTGTTAGATCGTTCAGACATGGTTAGACAACGCTAAAAGACACCGTGAGCTCATTTAGATATCGTTAAAACATCGTCGGATATCGTTTAGAGATTGTAGGACATCGTTAGATCGGTTAGCTCGTTTAGACATGGGTAAGAAATAGTCAAGACATCGTTATCTCGTTGAGACCTCGTTAGATATAGTTGAGGTATTGTTAGATCGTTTAGGCATCGTTAGACAACGTGAAAAGATCGTTAAACCGTCGCCAGGGTGTTTAACATCGTTGAGACATAGTTAGATATTGTCAGACATCGTTAATTGATTGTACGACAACGGAAGCTCGGTTAGCGATCGTAGGACGCCGTTTGATAGTTTAGACATCATCAGACAGCGTTAAAAGATCCCAGGACTTCGTTAAGATATAGTTAGGTATCGATAAGCAATCAGAGGACATTGTTGGATCATTTAGGCACGGTTAAGACAACGTTACACATCGTTGAGTGATTGTAGGACACCGTGAGATCAGTTAAACATCGTTGAGATATAGTTAGACATCGGCAGGTGATTCCCCGATACGACCTAACCGCTTTCCCGCACGTATTGACTCTGTTCGGTGCTGCCACTTCCTGTCGCCTGACGTCACTTCCCCTCCGGTGCTATACCACACAAACATAATCGTAAATATATATATATATATATATATGGATCTAGTATGTTTGACCGACGCATTTCTAACTATTTTAATAACGGTTGAATATTATTGAATTTCTCTACACAGATGTAGTTTTGCATGCCAATTACGGAAATATTATTGATTATTTCGAGAAAAAATTAATAAAAAAGTTATAACCCTTCAAAGATTGAAATTTTATCGAATTTTAGCCAATCACATTCTTCCATTCCGCCATCAACTATTTATTTACTGCGGGATGGGGATCGTATAACCAAAACAAACCAAAAAACTAACTGAAAGATGAGCGTTGGGTTAGGGTTGAAGAAGGTTAGGGTTAGGGTTAGGGTTGAAGAAGCTTACGGTTAGGGTTAGGGTTGAAGAAGGTTAGGGTTAGGGTTAGGGTTGAAGAAACAATTTTTGCTTCATTTAATGTCTTATTCAAATTAGGGTAGCAGGGACTGTCTGTAAAATATAGGTATGGGTTCCGCGAATTTTGGAAAATTGTATGAGTTCCACAACAAAATAAGTTTGAGAATCACTACTCTATTCTATGTTGAGGGGTGCATTGCTCAGAAGAGAAATATTTGATGTTCACAATCATCAGTCAGTCTTCATTTACTGTTAAGTACAAAGTCAAACTAGTTCTCATGTTGTTGTTGTTTAGCCTCAGATCAGCCCTGATCGAGCAGGCCTATGATCAAAGGCATTCTAGCCATGACTATGCCATCTTTTTCCTATATGCAGGGAAGTCAGGACCACATTATCCAATGTATCCTTTTTCAAGATGATAGGGTGTTATTTGAGGGAGATTTGGCTGCTATTTCTAGCAGGTCGAGTAACCACATAGAGATTCCCTCATTAACTCGACTGGTTCTCATGTTCACTTGATTGGTAGATGATCAGCTGGTTGACCATCTTTCTGAAGTTTGTACTGTAAATGGTAAGCCTCACAAAACTCCAGAAACTTTTACCTAATTTTTTTGTAGCATGGCCATATATTCTATACACACCAGTGTACTTGTCCTGGTGTTTCCTGACATGACCATTGAAATTGCTAGTAGACAGACACTTCATCTAGCAGGTCAGAGGTGGGGAGGGGAACCTTCTTAAAAATCTTTAGTAGAAATTTGGTGACATGTTGGCAGGTTGAGATAAGTTTGGACTTCTGAATTAGGGGATCAATGTCGGTTCACAGGTTATATGAAATATTTCTGTGGTGCAAAGATCACATTTCTTTAACTAATTGATATATAAATGGACTAGAATAATCAATGTTTCCCTCATCTCATGTCTTCCAAATAAATATTGATAGTGCAGTGGTTTGTTTCCTAGAAAGGTGTTGGAACAGGCTGTTGTATTGATGGTGTCAATTTTTAAATGGATGCTCCACAAGACATATGTAACTGTTACAGGTTTTGAAATATTTTACTTTGGTAGACTATATTATTTTTTTTAGGAGGCACCCTTCCACTGCAGTAGGTGGAGCTCTATATTGTAACAGTTGCTCATTTAGCATTTTGTTTGTGTTGTTATCCAGCATAATGATATAATTAAAGAAGTCTTGGCATGTCCATGCAGAATCATATAAAACAAAATCCAAAATATCACTCCACGCCATTCCTTATTGTTTCACAATTTCGAAAATAGAAATATTTTAAATCTCCATGCAAATAATCAATGGATGCCTTTTGAGTAATGAAGTGCTGTGTGCTGATAACTGAAGGTAACCGAGAGAGAAGTAGACAAAGAAAAATATGGGAAGTTGGAGCATGGACGATGATCTTCACAGTGAAATGACACAGAATTGAGGGAACAGTGGAATATGAGGGAATATGTTGTACTGCAGATTAATCTAATTTGTGCTAGTACAGAAAAGCAAATATTAACACAGTGGTGGTGGTGGTGGCAGTGGCAGTGGCAATGATGACGATGAGGCCTAACTGTAGTTAAATGAAGGCATAGAAGGAATTAATTGATGTTATTGATAATAATCTCTTGAGTTTTTTGTGGTTTTTATCCCCAGGTCAACCCTAATTAAGGAAAATTATGATCGAAGGCATTCCAATCATGACCACCCCATCCTTTGTATATGTAGGACTACATTATACAATGTGTCTTCTTATTCAAGACAGTAGGGTGTGATTTGCAGGAATTTGGCTGCTATTTCTAGCAAGTTGAGCAACCATATAGAAGCTCCCACTTTGGTGTGATCTCTTGAGTTGTATTTGTTTGACAGGTGATTTGATATGGGATTTTGTGTTAGGCCAAAACAAAAAATTGTATTATGGTAGAGTCATTGTAGCCATTAAAAATACATACACTATTATATTCTATATATACATATATATATATATATATGTGTGTGTGTGTGTGTGTGTATATAATCCTCCTAATCATCATCATCATCATCATTTTACATCCGTTTTCCATGCTGGCATGGGTTGGATGGGTGATTTTGGCTCACAATGATTCTAATTGGAGTCACCACTCTCCTAGGGGCATGTCGGGAGCTACGCCTCACTTGTATGTTTTATTTGACTTAGTTTCTACGGCTGCGTGCCCTTCCTATCACCAACCACTTTACAGTGTACTGAGTGCATTTTATTGTGACACCAACACTAGAGAGGTTGTCATATCCAAGACATGACTAAAGAACTCTCTCCACCCTATGCTGTCTCTGATCGATCGCCAAAACACTTTACAGAGTGCACTGGGTGCATTTATCGTTTGCACCAGCACTAGAGAGGGTGCCTAGTCTCTTGCAGGCTACAGAGTCCTCTCTACTCTACATAGTCTTTTTTCTACGAGGGCAAGCGTGACCTGAGAGTGTGAATATAAGATGGGTTATGTATGAGAAGGCGAGAAAGGGAGGAGTATAAGTATAGATAAAAATGAGGGAAACTGAGACTGAAAGAGAGAACTGAGGAGGCAAGTAGAAGGCGAAGAATGTATGAGAGGGTGGAGAGTGTGAGTAGAAGATAGATTATGCATGAGAGGGAGAGAGCACGAGCATGGGTGAAAATGGAGGGAGCTGAGATTGGATGATAGTGGAAGAGAACTGAGGATGTGAGTAGAAGATGAGGGATGTATGAGAGGGCAGGAGGGAAGGAAGGAGTAAGAGTATGGATGTGATGAGAAAGAAGAGATTACAGGAGGGCAGAGGGGGAGAGAGAGTATGAGAGGAAAAGTAGTGGTTATATGGTGGTGAGAGGGGGATGTGGAGAGGATAGTGGAAACTACATATTGGGTATTGGATATAAGATGTATTGGCAGCAAGCAGAGGTGGGTGGTGGTTAGTGGCACAAATAGTAGCAAAAGTAGATGATGGCATAAATGTCCATTAAGAGACACACGGGGAAGATAAGTAGAGGGTGGCAGGTGGGTATAGATAGGTCCAATGCCAACTCATCCTGATGGAGGAAAAGCAGAGTGACAGGAGGTGTGAAGAGAACTGGGAATGATAGTGGGTGGAGATGGGGTGGTGCAGAACAGATACCATCTCCTGCGACACAGGCAATATGGTAGATTGGATAGGACAAGGGGTGACAGATCAGAGGGTGCTGAATAGGCAGTATGGTAGATTGGATAGGTCAAGGGGTGATAAAGATAGTGAGAGTGGGGGGACTTGACAGGAGCATATTGGGTAGGAGGCTACCATCACCATTATTATTATTATTATTATTATTTCCAGTGATCAATTTGCCAGCTTGCACTGGGGGAGGGGCCTCTCCCACACTACATGTCGCCAATCGTCATGGTCTTCAGTCATCCCTTTTGTGAGGTTCAGCTTCTTGAGGTCAGCCATCCCCACTTCGTCCCATGTCTTCCTAGACCTTCCCACTCCATGGGTTCCAACCACATCAAATGCTTGGCACTTCTTTATACAGCTGGCATCCTCCATACGCATCACATACCCATACCAATGCAGTCTTTTCTCTTGCATACTACATCTGATTCCTCTTATACCTAATTTTTCTTCCAGTTCATCCGTGCTCCATCATTCGTGTACACTAGCATTACACATCCAGCAGAGCATGCTCGCTTCATTCCTTTCCAGCAGTCGCAGATCTTCAGCATTCAAAACCCAGGTTTTGCTACCATGTAGTATTGTGCTTTATACACAAGCATCATACAATCTGCTCCTCACTCTGAGAGAGAAGCTCTTTGTTGCTAGCAGAGGAAATAGCTCCCTGAACGTTTTCCATCCCATTCTTACTCTAGCTACTATGCTCTTGGAGCACCCTCCTCCACTGCTGATGAGGTCACCAAGGTAACAGAAGCTGTCAACTACTTCCAGTGGGTCTTCCAAACAGTTGGGGGAAATTATTTTGCATGTGTTCTTATGAACTACTCCTTTGCATCTGCCACACATGAAGAGAGCCTTCTCTGCAAACCTGCCTGTAATCCCACTACATCTCTTGTGCATCCACAAGTTACACTGGGTACACTGTATGGAATTTCTACTAACTATTTTTCTGCATATCGTGCACAGCCATTTCTCAGATGGTATCAAGGACCAGTCTTCTTTCCTACTTACTAAAACTTTAGTCTTTGCTAAGTTTACTTTGAGGACTTTCAATTCCATATTTTGCTTCCATGTTTGAAATTTCTTCTCTAAGTCTTCTACAGATTCTGCTATAGGTACTAGGTCATCAGCTACAGGAGTTCCCACAGGTAGCTGGTTTTAAACTCCATTGTAATCACCTGGAGAACTATAATAAACAGGAGCCCTGATGGACCCTTACCTGCACACGCTAATTTCATTACTGAATTAATTATTTACTCTCACTTGCTGACTGCATTTCTATACATAGCCTGTACTGCCCTTACAAGCCATTCATCTAACCCTAACTTCCTTAGCACTCACCAGATAACAGTGTGTGGAACCCTGTCAAAGGCCTCTCCAGGTCGACAAAAGCTAAGAATAGTGGTTAGAAAATAAGAGTAATGTACAAGTGCATATAATAATAATTTCTTACATTGACACAAGGCCAGAAATTTGAGGGGAGGGGTAAGTCGATTAAATCGATGCCAGTACTTGACTGGTACTTTGTTTATTGACCCCAGATGGATGAAAGGCAAAGTTGGCCTCGCAGGATTTGAACTCAGAGCATAGTGAGCCGGAAAGAATACTGCAAGGTATTCTGTCCGACGTGCTAACGATTCAGCCAATCCACCACCCTAAAAAAGTGAATATGTATGTATGTTTTTAATGGCTACAGTAACTCTATCACGATACAATTTATAAGAATATGCCATAAGCAAATCCAAAGACCCATTCCTTAGTAATATGAGAGTGCTAATAATGGTTTCTTACTTAACAAGGTTTATTATTGACGGGGTTGTGGTCAATTGAGTGACTCCAAGCGTATTAGTGGCACTTAATTTATCAATTTATGCAGGATTTAAACTTCAAGCTAAAAGGGATAAAAACTAGATACTATAATGCATTTAGTCCAGTGAATGTCTGCCAACTCACGGCCTGACACAGTAATGATTTTTGACTTTGATACAAGGACACTTTGGTGGGGAAAGACGGTATAGTAAATTTTAATCGACTCTAGAAGCATGAAAAACAAAGTCAAACCCATCAGGATTTGAAGTAATAACGTAAAGGTTTGTAGTGAATTATACTACTCAGTGATTGTACACCAGGTCAAACCACATTCCGATAGCCACTTTGCCTGTCAGACAAAGAATCGGACGTAGCAGAGAACACCTTAGTTAGATTTTCCAAGCCTGGAAAAGCGGCTGACCAGCTCATCGTTTGATCATTGTCAGCCAATCAGCGTACACTATTTTGCCGACATTCAGTCAAACTTTACCGAGCATGGATTGGTTATCACAATCACGTGATAATTTAAATCATGTTCCCGCCCGTTTTAGAATGATTCTTCTGGAGCCTGTATTTCTCTTTATAAATGAGACGTTGTAAGACACAATGGACAGAGGACATCACCAGCTTGTTGAAGACACACCGCGATTAAAAGCTAACCAGCCGTTTTCATGGCTTTGTCTCACACAGAAACATAGTGACTAAAAGATAACCAGCCGTTTTAATGGCTTTGTCTCATATAGACACATACTCGCCACACACATAAGTACTAAGCAGCTTCGCTCGTTGCTCTTAGTCTTTCTTCCACCATTTACCAACATTGATCAACACACAGCCATGTCTCTCACTGTATTTTGGATAGTATCAACAAATACTAAAAGCCCTATACCGTTAAAAAGTCAGGTTTAAAGCTGCATATTTCCATCGACTTATTGCTCTACGGAACAATGATATAGTGAATATGAGCGTTGATTACGAGTCAAACCTTAAGTGGGTGCGATTTCAATCCTAGATTCATTGAATCTAGGATTGAAATCATTGATGATGCACCAGCTTTTAATAATATATGCATACATACATACATGCATACATGCATACATAAATACACACATACACACATACATACACACAAACTCACAAACACCCACATACTCAAAAACACAAGTACATTCAATGTGTGTATATGCATATATATACATATATATACATACATATATATATATATATGTATATATATATATATATATTTGTATTTATAGATGTATATACATACATCATACATACATACACATACATAATAAATACATACATACATACTCACACACACACACATACTCAC
>JAOPJM010527880.1:0-10309 GCA_027124095.1 Muusoctopus leioderma
TTCAGTTGATCGAACAACTGAACACTCATCGTCTGATTCAGACGGAGATCCATTATTATATATATATATATATATATGTGTGTGTGTGTGTAATCCTTATCGTCTTCACTTTATGTCCATTTATCCATACTGGCTTGGGTTGCACGATTCTACTCCAGGACAGCATCTCGGCACTTGTCATGCTCATTTGTCATCTGGCACACACACATGAGAGAGAGAGAACTGCCAATCCTTGCTGTTGTGCATCATGTCATACTCTTTGGCATATAATTTTTAAGTGGGGGGGTGGGGTGTGTGTGTGGGGGGGGGGTATTTTCTATCGCTAATCACTTTACAGCATGGATGGGGTGCATTGTATCATGCCCCTAGCACAAGAGGGTTGTCTGCCAGGACTAAAGTGTCCCCTTTACCTTGCATCAGTTTTTATTGAGAGTTACTGCTCTCTTAGACAGGCTGCCTTTCTGTGGCCTATAGGCACTGCACTGCATCTCCTTCATGCCATTAGGCAGTGGTGTGTCGTGAAAAATATTCTACGGTAAGCAAATGACACGTTTTTACATTTTAAAAGTCTTTACACCTATAACAGTAGTATATATTCACTACACCTATAACAGTAGTATATATTCACTACACCTATAACAGTAGTATATATTCACTAAGACAAAGAGAAAAATATGCAGAAGGTTATATACTATTGAATTAAAATAAAATGTTAACTCACTAAAATTGAATTAAATAGTATTTTAATTCACTAAAGATAATATAATTTGGAGGGAATCATTTTTGTAGGGTAAGCAATTGCTTAACCTATACGAATTATTCCATACTCTATAAAGATTATTCCTTTCCAAATTAAAATATCTTTAGTGAGTTAACATATTATTTAATTTAATAGTATATAGCCTTCTGCATGTTTTTTCTTTTTGTCTCGGTGAATTTATACTAGTTTTTGTCTCAGTGAATTTATACTACATTTTGTTTCTGTGAATTTATACTAGTTTTTGTCTCAGTGAATTTATACTACATTTTGTCTCAGTGAATTTATACTAGTTTTTGTTTCAGTGAATTTATACTAGTTTTTGTCTCAGTGAATTTATACCTTTAAAACGTTGTTTGTTTACTTTAGAATTCTTTTCACGACATGCCACTGCCATTAGGGCTGAACCTTTTTGCCTACTGTTTAACATTATTGTATATTTCTATCTAGTGAAATGGCACAGTCTTCCTTGGATTTGTGAATTCAAATCCACTGATGGTGCGTCATTGTATTTCTGGAGATAACACTTTACATTGCATCTATTTACCGAACTGTTGTCATCAATAGATACCTGATCATTCTGGTTCACTCTCATGGGCCATAGTCTACCAATCAGTTCAGCTATCTGTCAGTAATAGGTATCGGATAAATGGGGTTTAGTTTCAAACCATAGACCACCACAGTTATTTAGGACTGGCACCTTATCATTAGATCTAGGCCTGTTTATCGAACTGTTGTCATCAATAGATACCTGATCATTCTGGTTCACTCTCATGAGCCATAGTCTATCAATAAGTTCAGCTATCTGTCAGTAATAGGTATCAGATACATGTGGTTTAGTCTGAAACCATAGACCACCAGTTGTTTAGGTCTGACACCTTATCATTATATCTAGACACTGGTTCTAATTACAGGCTAAATGTGATACCTGGAATGTGTACAACATGCCTATTTCAATGAGGAAGCCTCTATACAGTTGCTCTACCTGCCAGAAACAACAGCTGCATCTCCCTCAAATCACTCTCTACCATCTTAAATAAAGGATATATTGGATAAATTAGTCCTTGATACACAAAAAAGACGATGTTCATGGCTGGAATGCTTTTGATCATAGGGCTGACCTGTGAGCTATAGAACAACATGCACAACATGTCTATTCTACATTAAATTCACTATAAACAGGATATCCACCCAGCAGGTGGACAACCGACTCAGCCAACACAAATGATTCTCACCATCTTTTGACTATGATGACTATGAAGAATAGTCATTTAGTTGTTCATTAAAAAGCTACCAATTAAGCTTAATTGAAGTGATATTAGCAGATATTAGCAGATACTAAACAAAACACAAACATTTTCTATGAGTAAAAAAAAAAAAAAAAAAATAAAACAACCAAGATCTGTTCATTGATTTCAGACTTTTGTTTTTGTTTTTGTTGTTGTTTTTGTTGTTGTTGAAAAGTATTTTTTGGCTGAAAGGAATGAAATTGTGATGGTACGAATTAGTAATGACTCGGTGTTTTTTTTTTTTTTTTTTTTTTTTTTTGTGACTTCGAAAGAGTGCACATTTTTAAGGGTTGGAGAAAGGAATGGCAAGTATTGAGTGTTAGTTCTGATTCCTTTGCTGCATCGATTTTTTTTTCTTTTTTTTTTTCTTTCTTGAAGTCATTCTGTCTTTTATTTTTGTTTTGTCTTTTTTGTTTCTTCCCACAATGCATCATTTAGCTAGCTCATTGCTGTAAGGATTCAAGAATGGCAAACATGGAAGCAGAATATAATTTCCTCTCTCTCTCTCTCTCTTACTAATGTAGCTATTGTCTATTATATACAATGACATTCATATGCAGTAAAACATCTGTATTCTATCTTTCTGTGCATTTAATATTTTAATCAAAGAACCAGATTCAATAATTAATTAACCACTAATGCAATAGTCAATGAATGCCAGAGTGCATTAATGAGACTGAATACTTTTATAGTGCTCAAAATAAATTTTGTAAATATCTTTAAAGGTCATTAGTTACCATTGTATTCTGTTGTTACCATTTTTTAAAATGTACAGCTGCTAATATTAGTTCTATCTTCTATCTTTTCACAGCCCACTTGCTCCCGTGAGGGGTCGTGGGGGCAGAGTCCTTAGGCACGCCTTCCAGCGGATCCTAATATTAGCTAACAGGCAATATCCTTTCTCCACTTTGTCTTGAAAAGGTGGTGGTTTTAACCCCCGAAATATTAAAATATAAGATAAAAGTGTAAACTGTTGTTTTGTCTTACTTTACTTCTGTTTTTCACTCCTGTATTTCCGACTGGCAATGTACAGGCTTTCTAAAACAATTTTACAACTCTTTCATTGTTTTCTGGTGACTCAACCACAGAAAGGCCCCCCACCCCACCACCACCACGAGCTCATTTAGTTCCATTAGCTTGTAGTATAGAGTCACCATCATCATCATCATCATCATCATCATAAGTCCGTTTTTCAATGTTTGCATGGATTGGATGGGTCTTACAGTGTCTCAGCACTTGTTGCAGTCTTTCGTCATCTGGCACACACATGCATAGCAACAGAGAAAATTGCAAATCTTTGTTGCTTTCTATGCCTTTTAAAAATGGCTGGATGCTCTTCATATCACTAACCTCTTTACAGTATGGACTGAGTGCGTTTTATTGTGTCACCAACACTAGAGAGGTTGACTCTAGTGCAAAAGTACTCAAGTCCTCCCTGTTCTCCTAGATGGGTTGCCTGCACTGTGGCTTGCAGAGTCCATATTTCCTTTGTTTGTCCCTTCCTTCCTTTTTCTTAGCAAAGTTTTTACAGCTGGTTGCCCTTCATATCACTAACCACTTTACAATGTGAACTGGGTGAATTTTATCATGTCACCAGCACTAGAAAAGGTTGTCTGGGGTAAGACTTCAGGCTACCCTCTACCCTGGAGAGTTCAATTTAGCCTATGAACCTGGACAAAGATAACAGAAACCAGCCCTAATGCATCGACTCCCTTGAAAATCTTGTAGATGGACACCTAGAGGGGTCACATATAGTGATAATTTTGACATCTACAGGGGTCTTATTTATCGACCCCAGAAGAATAAAAGGCAGAGTTGACCGTGGCGGTATTTGAACTCAGAGCATAAAGGGTTGTAACTAAATACTGCAAGTCATTTTGTCCAGTGCTCTAACTATTCTACCAATCCACTGCAATAATAATAATAATAATAATTGTTTCTAACATAGGCACAAGGCCAACAACAACCCCAGTACTTGACTGGTACTTTATTTTATCGACCCAGAAGGATGAAAAGCAAAGTTGACCTTGGCGGGATTTGAACTCAGAGCGCAGTGAACCAGAACGAATGCTGCAAGGCATTCTGTCTGATGCACTAACGACTCTGCCAATTCGACGCCTTTTAATAATAATAATATAATTCTTTCTAACATAGGCACAAGGCCAGAAATTTTGGGGTATGGGGATAAGTCGATTAAATTGACCCCAGTACTTGACTGCGACTTTATTTTATCGACCCCAGATGGATGAAAGGCAAAGTTGACCTCGGGCAGGATTTGAACTCAGAATGTAAAGAGCCATAACAAATACCACAGGACATTTTGCTCGATGTTCTAACAATTCTGCCAATCCACAATATTATTATTATTAATAATAATAATTTCTAACATAGACACAATGCTATAAATTTGGAGGGAGGAATATAGTTGTTTATATCAACCTTTTCCCAGTATTTTACTTTTTTTTTTTTTCAACCTTTGAAGGATAAAAGGTAAAGTCAACCTTGGCAGGATTTGAACTCAGAACTTAGAGACATAACTAAATATCACAAAGCATTTTGTACGACACTCTACCGATTGTGCCACTTCACTGCCCTTTATTACTTAAATATAATTGAGCCAATGATGGAGCCTCTACGCAGTTGCTTGATCTACTAGAAATAGCAGTCAAATTCCCTCATATCACACCATAGATATCTTTAAAAAATGGGAACACACATTAGACAGTGTAGTCCTAGATATAAAATAAGATGGTGTGGTCAAGGTTGGAATACATTTGGTCATGGGTCTTCTCAATCATAGATGATCTGGGGCAACACCACACCATAACCTCAATAAAATAATACCATTTGATGTTGATACTTAAAGTAGATTATTGATAAAGAGGATAATAAAGGATTAGAATTAAATTGAAAGTATTACAATGTATTTATTATATAAAAACAGTCAAGAAAGTCTCTGTTGATTACAATGAATATATTATATAGTTAAGAAATTCACTCTCTGCTGACTTCTAACGTCGTTTGGTGTTAACATCCAAAATTTAGTTATTGTGGAAAGTTTTTGCCGATCTTTCTGTAATACTGATGCATGCTCACACCACACCACACCACACCACATGTATGTGTATGTATGTAAAATGTGTGCATGTGTTTGTGATGAGCCAAAGAGGGAACTATTAGATAGTAGCCAAATCTGCCTCAAATCCCATGCTACTGTCTGAAGAAAATGGAAACATTGGATAATATAGTCTGGGATATACAAAAAATATGGGATGGCCATGGCTGGAACGTCTTTTATTATCAGAAATCTGATTTGGGGTTAAGCTACGTATGTTGTGTTGTGTGTGTATGGCGTATATGTATGTATCTGTGTGTGTTTGGGTATTGTATATATGTGTGTTTGGGTTTGTGTATTGAGTGCCGGCATGGCCAAGTAGTTAAGAAGTTTTTGTAATCATGAGGTCCCAGGTTTGATCCCACAGCATGGCATCTTGGGCAAGAGTCTTTTCCCATAATCTTGGGTTTACCCAAGCTTTGTGGGTGAAATTGGGTAGATAGAAAGAGTGTGGAAGCCCATCAGATGGAGTGTACCTGTAATGAAACAGACCATCCTTGTCACAAACTGTCACACTGATCCTGTTTGAGAATTACGTTAAGGGTACATGTGTCTAGGCAATACACAACAACTTACACGCTAATACAATGAGTTGGAAGTTCAGTTGATTGAACAACTGAAATACTCATCGTGAAAAGCGACAGAGGTAGAAAAAAAATAATACCAACCAAATACTGGGGGATAGGTCAGTATAATCAAATGTACCCCCACCAAAAATGAAATTGTGGTTTTGTACCTACAATAGAAATTATGTAGAGGAGTGGATGGCAGAATTAGTAGAGCACTGAAGTATTTAGTTAGGTCCATTTAAGTTGTTAAGGTAGTGAATTGGCAGAGTTATTAGAGCATCGGATAGAATGTCGTGCAGTATTTGTTCTGGCTCTCTGCACTTTGATTTCAAATCCTGCTGAGGTCAACTTTGTATTTCATCCTTTCTGGGTTGATAAATAATGTACCTGTTCAGGGCAGTGGATTGGCAGAATTTTTGGAGCATCGGATGAGATACCTTGTAGCTCTTTGCGTTCTGATGGTAACAGTATTGCTCATGTGGTATTGGCTCCTGCCTTTCCCTCGGACAGCATCAGTGGCATAAAGAGGGGAGACTTGCTTTCATGGGCAGCTGCTACTCTTCCTTCCATAAAAATCTTGTATAGGCCTGAGCCTTGGAGAGGAAATGTCCACGTGCAGATCCATCATTTCATGAGACCTATGGGGGCTCAGGATATATGTTATATCCTCAGGATATATAAGTTATATCCTCAGGATATATAAGTTATATCCTCAGGATATATAAGTTATATCCTCAGGATATATAAGTTATATCCTACTGAGGTTAACTTTGCCTTTCATCCTTCCGAGATCAATAAAATAAAGTATCAGTCAAGTACTGGGGTTGATTTGTACTTATATTAGAAATTATTATTATTATTATTATTGTTAAAAGAAATCATTATTATTATTATTATTATTATTATTAACATTGTCTTGTCACTGACAGATATTAACATTTTGACATTTTAATGTTTAAAAATTAAAAAAAAAAACTCATATTGTACTACTACTACTCATATCTTGTTCTTGTTGTTGAATCCCATATCACCTCTGATTGAGCAGATCTATGATCAAAGGCATTCCAGCCATGATCATCCCGTCTTTTTAGGGGTATCTAAGACTACATTATCTAATACATCCTTTCCTCTCTCAAGGCGGCAGGGTGTGATTTGAGAGAGATTTGGCTGCTATTTCTAGCAGGCTGAGTGACCCTGTAGAGATTCTCTTGTTGTTTCTTGACTGTTCATATGCATGGTACAGTGCTGCTGTTGTTACACAAACATCATGGACCAAATCCAAAAGAAGACCAACCATTCAACTCATTGGCAAAGAATCAATGAAACAACAGACTTCAAGCTCTACATCACAGACAGACAGACAGACATAGCATTTCTTCTGTCTATATCTTCTATTGTTATTACAGTGACCTCTGCTAATCTGAGCCAGCTAGCTCTATACCCTCTCCACACGGGGCCCATTCGTTCCCCCCCCCCGTCCCCTGTCTTTCTTCCTCTCATCATCCTTACTGTGTCTCACTTCCTAAAGAACAACAACACATTGGATGAATGTGGTATTGGTTACACTATGTTTGTTTGAAAAAAAGACAGGATGGTCAAGGCTGGAATGCCTTCGATCATAAGTTTGCTCAGTCAACGTTGACCTGGGGTTAAAAACAACAACAAGGAAGAACATTGGATAGTCCTTGACAATGGTGGACCTACATTTTGGGGGCACTGAAACTTATAACCAGCACTAAACACTTTTCCCAATCCTTTCTCCCCAGATCAGCATCCATCTGGAACCCACCCTCCCCACTCACATTGTTGTTGTTTAGCCCCAGTCCTAGGTAAGCCTTGATCAAGCAGACCTACGATCAAAGGTGTTCCAATAGTGGCCATCCCGTCTTTTTTTGTATATCTATGACTACATTGTCCAATGTGTCATTCCTTTTTTTTAATATGTTAGGCGTGTGATTTGAGGGAGATTTGCCTGCTATATCTAGCAGGTCGACCGACCA
The DNA here is from genome assembly GCA_027124095.1 of Muusoctopus leioderma. Taxonomy (NCBI): domain Eukaryota; kingdom Metazoa; phylum Mollusca; class Cephalopoda; order Octopoda; family Octopodidae; genus Muusoctopus; species Muusoctopus leioderma. The sequence continues at coordinate 7,731 of JAOPJM010527880.1, forward strand.
CATAGACACTCCCTTGTTGGCTTGTAAAGGCTCCTTTGTTTTTCCTACTGGTGCCGACTTATATAACATCAATCTCATTCAGTCTGGGAGTGTGTGTGTGTGTGTGTTTGTGTGTGTAGGGAGAGGGGCAGGGCTTCAAAAGTCCTGGGCACTACCCCCTCCCACCTTTGACTAACTTCTAAAAAAATACAACTGTTTGTTGCTGTTGTTGTAATGTCAGGGGTAACGAAGCCGTTATTTAATTAGACCAATTGAGTAACAATAAACAATTAGTAGTTCTTAACATTCAAGTATTTAAAAAAATTATTTTACTGGTTTCTGTAATTAAAACTGTCCATGCTGGAGCACTGCATTTAGGGTATTTTTAGTTGTTAATTAAATAACCCCCTCCCCAGAACCTTATCTGGTATTTATTTTGTCTACCCCAGAGGAGGACAAAAGGCAAAGTTGACCAGGCATAGAGTGAGGCAACTGACACAGATCGAAATACTATAAAGTAATTTCTGTTGGTGCACCGATTTTCTTTTTTGCCATCCCATGCCAATATATATATCTGTCTGTATGTATATATATATATATATGTTTGTTGGGAATTACAAACTCGAGGAAATAGTACTCAGTACCAAAGTAGAGTATGATATATTATTTTATTACTGAGATTACTCTCTGTTGCTACTCTGAGTTTCGCGAGATTGTTCGCTGATCACGCAACTGGGTGAGGGTAACACTTGTCACAATATTTATACACACAAAAAACATAGGCAGGGCATCTAGGTATGGGTGTGTTCATGGTTAAACCTTTAGGAAGACCCTGAGGGAGGGGTTGTAAACAATATAAATAATATAACATATTGCAATTATGGGCTAATGGCATGAATTTATATAATTCAGGTAGGTGGTAAGATACTAAATGACATAAACAAAAAAAATTGGCAAGGTGACTGCCATGGTCATGTTTTGGTCTTATTAGACCTCATTAGCAAATCATAGTTTTCTCAAGCCTGCTTTGATCAGTGGACAGAAATAAATGTTTACAAGTAGAAAAAGAGTTACAAAGATTTTGGGGCACACACACACATATACACAGACACTTATACACCCACTCATACACAAACACACACACACACACATACACATATATATACACACAGATAGGTGTACAAATGAATGAAAAGAGCACTCAACACATGTAATTAATGGAGAACTTCATCTAAAACTGTTAATACATACATACATGCACACATACATACATACATGCATGCATGCATACATACACACACACATACATACATACATACATATATGGGGCTAAACAACAACAACAAAAAATGAAATTGAACCCCTGACCATGGCATTTAGTATTCCAGTACATGATTATTAAATACTTACCTTACTCCATTAACACCAGCTTGGACATCAGCCACATTTGAAGTACTTCTCTTTCTGCGGAGAACATTTTGAGAGTCCGAGCTACAAGCTTTGCCATTAATTACCACAGTTAATTTGCAATCCCCTGTAGAACACGAAGCATCTGATCGTTTTCTGAGAACTGCTTTCAAGGCTGCTTTTATCGGTTCACACAGGCTCAAAAGCTGACTGCTATTGTAAGGTTGATTGAATTCAATGGCAAATTCCAGAGATATATTTTTTAAACTATTACTAACGGCTGTAAAATGAAAATATAAATAAAAAATTGATAGAGACACTTATTAAAATAATTAGTCATTATATTAGATACTAGAGTGTTAACCCCATCATAAGATGGGTAAATTTGGGAATATACTTTTGCCACTGTATGTAATATCAAGTAATGTTACGGAGGTACAATAATTATGATTTTACATTTTTGCAAATTTCATACAAAATAATGAAATGGATGCTAATCTTCAAAATATAAATATTTATTAAATTAAAAATTAAATGAAACAAATTTCTCTTTTGTATGTTTGCAACAAATATGTTATCAATAACTATAATACTGTTTAATTATCAATTAATTACAGATGTAACATTACTTGATATTAGCCAGTGGCCAAAGTATATATCCAACATTACGGCTAACACTCTAGTTAGTATATAGTAAGCAAGGGAGATAACTCCAATAATAACAGAGTTCTCACACTTTCAGAGATGGACAGAGAGAAAGAGAAAGATACACAGTGAATTATATTGATAGATTTTAGTAACATATCTGTTAGTGTGGATGAAGGTAAACCTTTTCTCACAACACACTGGAGCCATCGCAGTATTGTGACAATTGTAAACAAATGTCTTTTTCTTTCACTTCATGGATAGAAAAAAATGTGTCTACCTGACCAATTTCAAATCTTGCTTGATTTTCATCAAAGCTAGACTACCATTTGATCAGGCCATGGAAAAAGAATATTTATGGTATAATCCAGTAAAAGGAATATTTATGGTATAACCCAGTATTTAATTTAGCTGTTAGAATGGATATTAGTAGAGGAGAATTAGGGATATACCCGGAAAAAAATACTATACAGCTGAAACTTGGTCCAGAGGTCAGGTATAGTGTCAGGATCAACCGAAAAAAAAGCCCCATCATTCCGAGCTTGGGA
>JAOPJM010527895.1:0-2500 GCA_027124095.1 Muusoctopus leioderma
GGAAGGTATATGTATATTCAGTGATGATGGATGTTAGTATTTTATACATAGTTGTGAGGCATGTTATTGGTCGATAGGTTTTTGGGTTATTAGTTTGATCACTTTATTATTATTATTATCATCATTATTATTATTATAATTATTATTATTATTATTATTATTGGTTCTTGCGCTGTCAACACGTCTCCACTTCGGCTCTGTAAGTTTTCTAATTAATTGTTGTTTATTCCCCATTTAGGGATAGTGCATTCTTAAATTGTTTCGTACATTTTATTCTGAGGCCAACCGCCGTCCGAGTGGACTGGTTGGCTCCTTTGCTTCTTACCCCATAGGAGGAACAAAAGCGCCTGCAAATTAATTTTCTTCAATATTTCTTTCTCAGAACATTAATTATGACGTCAGCAGGTGATTTGGAAAGTGAAGGCGCACTTCGGACATCAAACTTCCGCTTCACCTCACTAACAACCGGAGATGAAAACACTCCAGCCACGACCACTACAGCTAGTAGCAACAACAACAACAACAACAACCACATTGACAACGGCGAAGATATAAAAAAGTAAAGAAAAGGAACACGCGCGTGGAAAAAAAAACAAACAATAGCAGTACCACTAGTAATAACCACTATCAGTATTACTACCAACAGCACAAAGGGTGAAACTGCTATGTGAGCTAGCGGCTACTTCAATACAGTGAACAGTAATAAAAAAATATGTCCTTCGCAACTGCACCCACTCTAAACTGGGTTACACATGCACCCAAAAATAGACAAGCCTTCCGAGAGTGGTACACAAACTGCATCATAGCAGGAGACACGCTCGCTCTCCCGGAAGAGGATATGAATCGAAAAGAAAGGCGCTCCATAACATAAATATATCAACCGAAAAACGAAAAGAGTTGACAACCTGAAGCAAGCGGAGTTGTGCCTAAAAATGTATGGAGTGCAATATGGCTCGTCAATAGGGGGAGACAGTTCAGAGCAATTGTAGCTTCATGCAATAGCGAGGAAGAGACCCGAAAACTCTCCACAATTGTATGTACCTCCGAGGATTACTTCCTCCTGCCATATTATCTCGGCTGACGGGTAACGAAAGTTACTGTCGACAATATTTCACCCAACACTAGTACATAGACATGCTGGTAGAGAAGCATGGGAAAATAGTGGAGAGCAAGTCGACATCACTCCAGAATTGGTACGACGTCCGTTTGGAGTTGCAAATGCTACTCACACCTGCCGTCTACTCAAACGTCCCCGATTGAATTCAATTAACAAATGGGGACAATATGAGAATTGTTATAGAGAGCAGAAGAACTCGATGTTATTTGCGTGGACGTACTGAAGATCAGAAAGCCTTCTGTCCTCAAACGCGAGCAGTGAAATCTCTCTTACTCCCAAGACTACAACCACAACAACATCAACTGCAGCGGGAAGAGCACCATGAGCAGCAAATACCAACATCAACACCAAAAAAGAGAACAGCGCCATCACCATCTCCACAAGAGAACACCTCCCAGAAGAGTCCACCACCACAGAACAACATCAACACCATCACAAATGACACAAACACACATACGTACACACAGCAATTTCCAATTCCCTCCTCCGATGCCTCCTCTAATGATGAGGAGCAAGAGGACAAAAATTGAAGAATGACAAGTCGTTCAACAAACCCAAAAGAACAAAAAAACAAACCATTGCCCTCACACAAAAAAACCCCAAAGTAAACGAAACGTCAAATATAGCCTATTTCCCACAAGCAAAGCAATCACGACATCAAGAGCAAAAGAAGCAACAACGAGAGAAGTACACCCAAACACAACAACAGGAAGACACTCAAACCCAACAGCAACAGTAGCCAGATCTGCAACCACACCAACAACAGGAAAACACACAATCACAACTAACACAGTAAAATATTCAACAAATACGACAGACAAACTTACACCAAACTTTACATTAGTAAACAAATCAAGGAGATACACATTTCATCAGAATGCCCCTCAAACAATACACCAACATGAAAGCAAAGTTCCCAAATGACGTGGGATCTGCGAGAAAAGATTCAAACAAAGGACTTTTAGAGGGGCTTTTCAAGGAGCCCTAATTCGTTAGGAAGACAGGATCACCTGCCTTTCCACCAGAATAGGGTTACTGACTCTCTCGCTCACCGCTTTTCCATCCAACATGGCTTTGCTCAAAGTAGGTAGCATAAATGTACGTGGTTTGGTGTCGCCGTGCAAGCAAGGCCACTTCCTCAACGACCTCAAGTCACTAGATATAGATGCAGTAGCCATCAGCGAGACAAGAATTTAGGAAACACACGCAGCCGCACACATCTTTGACGACTATGAGGTGCACGCATCTCTTAGTAGGCATGAATTGGGAGGCGTAGTGGCAGTGTTGTTTCGAAAAAGCTTGGATCTCGAGGTACGGCCGATACTCCTGGAACCGAACGGTAAGTCGGTGGACCTGGACATTGACAGCAGCAAAGACGGTGCC
>JAOPJM010527895.1:7500-10309 GCA_027124095.1 Muusoctopus leioderma
GAGGAGTAAGTCGATTAAATCGACACCAGTATTTAACTCGCACTTTGTTTACCGACGTCGGAAAGATGAAGGGTAAAGTAGACCACTGCGAGATTTGAATCCCGAATGTAAACGACCGGAACTAATACTGCAAAGCATTTTGTCCGACGCACTACCGATTCTGCCAATCCACTATACTTGTCACGAAATATAATAAAATCTTCATTACTTAAATATTCTAAATTATTCTAACACTAATTATTCTAACACTAAGTTACAGACATTTCTGCCAGTCGGTTAGGACATTTGAGAATCTAAAAATATAAGTTGTACGTAACGAAATGTTTTTGCCACAAAAAAAAAACAAAAAACGAACAGAACAATTCTAGAAAAAGAAATGGCAGAAATCCAAATAATCAAGAAAACGAGCAGATATATTTGGTACATTTGAGAAACGAAAAGTAAATGGAATACATAAACTCCTTGAAGAAACGGAAAAGGATGCCCGAAACAACCTTGATCACGAATAAAGAAGAATATAAAAGAAAAGTTAAGGTTAACAGAAAATCAGCAGCAGCTGAAAGCTGACTAAATTGTAAAATTGTGGATCTCATAACATATATAATGTCTGTGAAATTTATTTAGCTGATCACGTCTCCACAAATTACCTTCGACCAAGTAATAGAAATCACAACATCGCACACCTCAGGATTGCGATGAATATATACCTCACATATATATTATGCTACAAAAAATCAGTCAGGGTAATCATGGTCATGTGTCGATGAAAATTGGCTGTAAGAGTTTGAGGTTGACAAAGGGCATTTAAAGAATGTGATAATAAATATAATACTTTGAACAGAGCTACCTCATGAAACTATGTGGAAAAGAAGCTGATAAAAATGTTCACAAAGTGTCATCGTAATACTGGTAGTGTAAAACAAAACCCTAGAAATATGGCATTCAGAAATATAAGAAGCATTTAAATTGAATACTTGTCTGGTTACACATCTGATTTAAGAACATCGAATATACGAAGGACCAAAAGTGCCATATCCGTATTAGATATGAATTCAGTATCTGCGTGTACCTCTCTATTTACGTAACATGTAGACTTCTAAAGTGTAACTATACGTATTGTTGTATAAGATGTACGCATTGTAGAATGGAGAAACAGTAAAACAAATATCAGTAATAAAGCCGAGCTTATATAACCATAAGGTATGAAGTCCAACGTCTTATTTTCTTTGACAACTGCAACAAAAAAGAGAGGGACCCATAGAAATTCCACGTTTTATAAATATTCTTACTTTTATTTTGATGCATAAATATATATATATCTTCATAACAGTGTTTCATTATGTTAAACATGTTTATGATAATGGGCCAGACAACGGTTTGAGGTTACTGACAAATTACGATTTAGGTAACGGAACTGTTAACAACTATATAAACATTACGCATAATTCAGCTGATGTAAATTTAACCCTACCTAACTTCCCAGGTACTTTCATACATACTTTGATATCTACACTTATTTGTCTAACGTATCTGTTGACTTCCTCTTTGATACCGGAGATATACTGCACTTTCGTGTTCAGTTATGATTGCTCTTCTTGTCCTTTGGTTTTCAGTTATCATTTCTCTTTTTCCTGTCTAGGTTCTTCTGTAATTCTTTGCCAGTATCGTCTCAGTCTTTCTCTGATTTTTTGCATGCACAAATGCACAAGTGTAGAAAAATAATGAAAGATAATAGAATATCACAAGAAACTGTAATACATTCTTTTCTGTCTTACTGTCTGTTTGTCTAACTACAACAGATAAGAATTAAAAGATAATAGTTCGAACAGGGTTATTTTACTTTGAAAGCGTATCTTAACCTTCGAACAAATGTGGTGACAATCAGTATAATATAGACGATGTTGCTATTGGATAAAATAATAATTATCAATAACACTAGTAATATGTCTGCTAAGCGGTCGATTGACAGAATCGTTAGAGCGTCAGAGAAATACCTTGCGTCATTTGTTTCGGCTCTTTGTGCTCTGAGTTCAAATCCCGCCTCTCATCCTTCCGGTTACGATAAATAAAGTACCAGCGATGTACTGTAAACGATTCTTCTCTCTCTCTATCTCTCTCTCTCTCTCTCTTTCAGAATCGGTTGGGCTGTGCTGCGCAAAGGATGGGGGGGGATACTCACAGTATCCATTTCATGCAAGACAAGCACTTTTATTCTAGTGCTAAGGAAGAATGTGGTTGCCGAGCATATGAGAGAGTATGGCATATGATGATGATTAATATGTCTGCTCTGTAAAAGACAATGCATAGTTGGTGTGGTGGATTTATTGGCATTCATATTAGTATGATTTAATATGCCGAACAACATGGGATATGTATCGAAGCAGAGCTCAGAGAAATTTAAATATAGAAGGGTAATGTAAAACATAAAAAAACATACAATTGAGGCTGTACCGATGTGGAGTAATTGCAAGCTCGTATAAGCTAAATCCTTATTATCTAATTTCAAATTAAAATTCTAAGCTAATGTTACACAATAATGATCAGCGTCGTATATTAATTGTTTAGGAATCAATTAAGATATGATAAAATTAATTACAATTATTGAATAGATTAATAGTAAATAGAAGACTTGGATTCAATTGTGCAAACAGCATGCAAGACGAAATTTGAACGATCAATCTTTTGTTTACTAAGCATATAACGGCATTTTATATTCCTTATCATTAGTATGTTTTCATATATATATATATATATATATATATATCATTATCATCATCAACCATAATAATACGCACCACGTATCTGTATC
>JAOPJM010527912.1:0-10309 GCA_027124095.1 Muusoctopus leioderma
ATGTATGTATGTATGTATGTATGTATGTATGTATGTATGTATGTATGTATGTATGTATGTGTGTGTGTGTGTATATAAGAATATTTACATACATATATGCATAAACAATCAAACATACATACATACATGCATACACACATACATACACACATACATACATACATCCTGTCGAAAGCTGACGTTAATATAATAAGGCTCTCAAAGATGAGTAAGAAGTGACAGATAAGTTGGAAGTGATCATAGCGATGATGATGACGATGACGATGACGACGACGACGACGACGATGTCTGAGAGTATGTAGACTTGTGTGAGAAGAAAGATAGATAGCTTGATTGAGATGTTGATGAATAGAGGTGAATAAGCTATATTAGTTTTAATATAACTGTTTGGTGGGGATAGAGAGGACGAGGAAGAGGGAGGGTGAGAGAGAGGGTGAGGGTAAAGTAAGAAAGAGGGGTAGATGAGTAAGAAATAGGGGAGTAATATGAGTGTCCGACACATTTATTCTGAGATAAACCACCCAGGTATGGATGCTGTTACAGTTGATGCTGCTATTATTGCTGCTGCTGCTGCTGCTGCTGCTGTCACTGCTGCTGCTATTGCTGCTGTTGCTGCTTCTGTTACTGTCGTTGTTACTATTGCTATTACTGTTGTTGTATTGTTGCTGGTACTGCTGCTGTTGTTGTTACTGCTACTGGTGCTGCTGTTATTGCTGCTGTTACTGCTGCTGTTACTGCTGCTGGTGCTGCTGCTGTTACTGTTGTTGTTACTGTTACTGGTGCTGCTGCTGTTACTGCTGCTGGTGCTGCTGCTGTTACTGTTGTTGTTACTGCTACTGGAGCTGTAGCTGTTACTGTTGCTGTTACTGTTTCAGTTACTGTTGCAGTTACTGTTGTTGTTACAGCTGATGTTACTGTTGCTGTTACTGTTGCTGTTGCTGTTGCAGTTACTGTTGTTGTTACAGCTGCTGTTACTGTTGCTGTTACTGTTGCTGTTACTGTTGCTGTTGCTGTTGCAGTTACTGTTGTTGTTACAGCTGCTGTTACTGTTGCAGTTACTGTTGCTGTTACTGTTGCAGTTACTGTTGCTGTTACTGTTGCAGTTACTGTTGCTGTTACTGTTGCTGTTACTGTTGCTGTTACTGTTGCAGTTACTGTTGTTGTTACAGCTGCTGTTACTGTTGCTGTTACTGTTGCTGTTACTGTTGCAGTTACTGTTGTTATTACAGCTGCTGTTACTGTTACTGTTGCAGTTACTGTTGCTGTTACTGTTGCTGTTACTGTTGCTGCTACTGTTGCTGTTACTGTTGCAGTTACTGTTGCTGTTACTGTTGCTGTTACTGTTGCTGTTACTGTTGCTGTTACTGTTGCTGCTACTGTTGCTGTTACTGTTGCTGTTACTGTTGCAGTTACTGTTGCTGTTACTGTTGCAGTTACTGTTGTTGTTACAGCTGCTGTTACTGTTGCTGTTAGTGTTGTTGTTGCAGATGCTGTTACTATTGCAGTTACTCCTGCAGTTACTGCTGCTGTTACTGCTACTGTTACTGCTGCTGTTACTACTGCTGTTGTTATTACTGTTACTGTCACTGTTGCTGTTACATTTGCTGTTACTGCTACTGTTACGGCAGTTGTTACTGCTGCTGTTACTGTTGCTGCTTTTTCTGCTGTTGCAGTTACTGCTGCTGTTACTGCTGCTGTTACTGTTGTTGTTACTGCTGCTGTTATTACTGCTGTTACTCTTGCTGTTACTGTTACTATTGCAGTTACTGTTGTTGTAACTGCTGCTGTCACTGAGTTGTTGCTGCTCCTGTTACTGCTGCTGTTACTGCTGCTGTTACTGTTACTGTTGTTGTTACTGCTACTGTTACGGCAGTTGTTACTGCTGCTGTTACTGTTGCTGTTACTGCTACTGTTACGGCAGTTATTACTGTTGCTGTTACTGTTACTGTTGTAGTTACTGCTGCTGTTACTGTTGTTGCTACTGTTGCTGCTGCTGTTACTGTTGTTGCTACTGTTGCTGCTGTTACTGTTACTGTCACTGTCACTGTTACTGTTATTGTTACTGCTGAAGTTACTGCTGCTGTTGTTGCTACTGTTGCTGTTATTGCTGCTGTTACTGCTGTTTCTGTTGTTGTTACTGTTACTGTTACTGTTGTTGTTACTGTTGCTGTTGTTGTTACTGTTGCTGATATTGTTGCTATTATTGTTACTGTTTCTGTTACTGTTGCTGTTACTGTTGTTGTTACTGTTGCTGTTGTTGTTACTGCTGCTGCTGTTATTGCTGATATTACTGTTGTCGTTACTGTTACTGTTATTGCTGCTGCTGCAGCTGCTGCTTTTACTGCTGTTACTGCTGTTGTTACTGTTACTGCTGGTGTCACTATTACTGCGACTGTTTCTGCTACTCTTACTGCCACTCTTACCGTTTCTGCGACTGTTACTGATGACGTTGCGTTATTACTATTGCTGGTGATGTTAATTTTAGTGCTGCTGTTCCTGTTACTGCTGCTGTTGTCACTACTTCTGTTTTTTACTGCTGCTTTTCCTGTTGCTATTACGTACTGCAACTATTGCTGCAGCTGTTACTACTGATGTCGCTGCTAGTGTTACTGTTACTGTTGCAGTTATTCTTGTTATCACTGCTGCTGTCACTGGTGTGGTTGCTGCTGCTGTTACTGCTGCTGTGACTACTCTAATTGCTACTGTTGTTTTCTTTCTGCTGCTGTTACTGTTGTTGTGACTATTGTTGTTACTGTTATTGTTGTCACTGCTGCTTTTTGCTGCTGCCATTACTGTTGCTGTTGTTGTTGTTGCTGTTGCTGTTGTTGCTGTTGTTGTTGCTACTGTTATTTTAGTTACTGTTGCTGTTGCTTTGCTGCTGCTGTCATTGTTGTTACTGTTACTGTTGTTGTTACTGTTGTTGTTACTGTTGCTGTTACTGTTGTTGTTGTTGTTGCTGCTGCTGTGTTATTGCTGTTGCTGTTGTTTTGCTGCCGTTGTTATTGTTGTTACTGTTGGTGTTGTTGTTGTTGCTGCTGTTATTGCTGTTGTTGTTGCTGCTGCTGTTATTGTCGCTACTGTTGCTGCTGCTGTTACTGTTGTTACTGTTGCTGTTGTTGCTGCTGCTGTTATTGTTGTTACTGTTGCTGCTGTTTTGCTGCCGTTGTTATTGTTGTTACTGTTGGAGATGTTGTTGTTGCTGCTGTTAATGATGTTACTGTTGCTGTTGTTGTTGCTGCTGTTATTGTTGTTACTGCTGCTGTTGTTGTTGCTGCTGCAATTATTGCTATTACTGTTGTTGTTGCTGCTGCTGTTATTGTTGTTACTGTTGCTGTTGTTGTTGCTGCTGTTGTTACTGTTATTGGTGTTACTGTTGCTGTTATTGTTGCTGCTGTTGTTATTGATGTTGCTGTTGTTGTTGTTGCTGTTGTTGTTGCTGCTGCTGTTATTGTTGTTACTGTTGCCGTTGTTACTGTTGGGTGTTACTATTACTGCTACTGTTAGTGTTACTCTTACTGCCACTCTTACTGTTACTATCACTGAAGCTGATGTTCTTCCTGTTGTTGTAACTGTTAATGTTACTGCTGTTGTCACTGTTACTACAGCTGTGGTCGCTACTGTTTTTCTTTCTGCTGGTGCTGCTGTTGCTGCTGCTGTTGTTGTTGTTGTTGTTGTTGTTGTTGTTGTCACTTTTGTTGCTACTGCACTGGTTTCTGCTGTTGTTTCTGTTTCTGTTCCTGTTCCTGGTGGTGGTGGTGGTGGTGGTGGTACTGGTGCTTGTGGTGGTACTGGTGCTTGTGGTGGTACTGGTGCTTGTGGTGGTACTGGTGCTTGTGAAGTTAGTTGTAGTGTTGGTCGTCGTCGTGGTGACGGTAGTGATGGTGAACTGAAAAATAGATTATGTAAGTTTAAGGAAAGAAAGAAAGCTAGCAGAAGAAAAAGACAGAAGGTGATGAAGACAACAACAGTAATGATGATGATGATGATGATGATAGTTTTAGTGATAGTGGTGGTAGCAGTGGTGGTGGTGACAACGGTGACGACGACGACGACAATGACGATGACGACGATGGTGATGATGATGAGAAGGAAGGTTGGACGAAGTGATTAATTTGAGGTGTGGGAGGCGAGACACAGTAAGGGTGACAGGATTATGAGAGATAGTTGGAACGAATGCACCTGAGTGGAGAGAGGGTATACAACTTCATAGTTCAGTGAAACAGAGGCCATTGAAGTAGCGGTGGAAGAAGCAGAGAGAAGAACCAGTGCATCTGTTGCAGTCTGTTATTGAGGGAATATTTGCCAATCAGTTTGGGATGCGGTATAGGATATTAGTGTCTGTAGTAGCAAAATGCTTGCATCAGAGTGGATTCCGCTAAAGGTACCCAAGGAGCCAGGTGGTGGTGTTAAACCGGGAGATGGATTATGTGTCCCACCCAAGTAAGTCACAGCGGGATTTGAACTCAGAACGTTCGACGCTCTGATGATTCCGCCAGTCCACTGCCCTACACTAGCACTTTAGGCAACGTTGACTTCGGCGGGGTTTGAAGTTGACCTCGGCGGGGTTTGAAGTTGACCTCGGTAGTGTTTGAAGTTGACTTCGGCGGGGTTTGAAGTTGACCTCGGTAGTGTTTGAAGTTGACTTCGGCGGGGTTTGAAGATGACCTCGGCGGGGTTTGAAGATGACCTCGGCGGTGTTTGAAGTTGACCTCGGTGGGGTTTGAAGATGACCTCGGTTGGGTTTGAAGTTGACATCGGCGGGGTTTGGAGCTGACCTCGGTGGGGTTTGAAGATGACCTCGGCGGGGTTTGAAGATGACCTCGGCGGGGTTTGAAGTTGACCTCGGCGGGGTTTGAAGTTGACCTCGGCGGGGTTTGGAGGTGACCTCGGCGGGGTTTGAAGTTGACATCGGCGGGCTTTGTATAGGGTCAGCAACTGATCAGTGTTGAAGTATTTCCAGGCTATAAAAAAGAAACCCTAATCATTACCATGCATTTTTTGCAATTAGATTCAATCAACAGTCCGTTTCAATACCACTGATCTACAGTCATTCTATCATTCCACCCAGACAACACCCGTATTTCCTCACTTGTTTTCTTCTGTTAACCAGATTGTTCATTCGTATTGATATGTTGTTCTTATCAAACTAGGTACTGGCACCTCTGCTCAAATCCAAGTTTAACATTCTTACTGCAAGACAAAATACTCTAACAAGTATTTCCTATAAACAAGGGCGTAAGGTTGTTTTCTTTCCAGAATTATATTTATATCTTTCACATTTATCTGGTAATCTGCTAATCTTGTCATGATAAAGTCAAAACTGTAGGTCTTTATGTCTATATTCATACACGTAAACATACACTAATATACAAATAAGCGTGATACCACATATGCGCACGCACGCTCACACACACACACACACACACACACACACACACACACACACACATGCGCGCGCGCGCATAAGACTATGTATGTATGGATGGTTGGTTGGATGGATGGATGGTTGGTTGGTTGGTTGGTTGGATGCATGGATGGATGGAATATATTTCTATGCTATCAGTAGTACTAGGTAGATGTTATTTTAAAAGAACTGTTTACGTCAAACTTTCAGCTTATATGCCAACATTCTAACTGACAATATATTAAGATATTATGATATGAAGATTCATAAAACAAAAAAATATGGAAAATACGCAATATTACAAAGTTTCTTAATATAGAAGAGATGAAATGATAATTATGTTATGTTTACCTGTCGAAGAAACGTTTGCCATTCAGTTATTCTTTATAGTAGGGCACATGGCCAAGCAGTTAAGAAGTTTGCTTCTTAATCATGAAGTCCCGGGTTCGATCCCACTGCGCAGCATGTTGAGCAAATGCCTTCTACCATACCCAAAGGCGTTGTGAGTGAACTTGGGGAGACTAAAACCTTGTGAGTGAAATTGAGTAGACGGAGACTGCGGGAGCCAGTTGCATGGACTGTATTTGTAATAGAAGGGCATTGCCACACTCATTGTCGCGATATTTCTGCCTGAGGATTAAGAGTACAAGTGTGTGCGGGATACTCAGTCACTTGCACTATATTATACAATGAGTAGGTAGTCCTGTTGAGTGAACAACTGGATAACACTTTCGTCAAAAATGACGGGAGAGTCTATCATACCTGACCATATATGTTGGAGCTTTTACCTCCTCCTACTTCCGTTATGGCCAACATAATACCATACAAATGTTATGTTTCCTATGATATTTGTTTGTTAGTACAATCCTAATATAATCTTATATCACTGTGTCTTGTTCTTCTCTATCCCCCAGTCAACTGTGTTTGAGCAGACCTATGTCACGGAAGTAGCTCGCCAGACATCTGAGTGTAACCCCCTAATCCATCACTCCTGTTATTCCACGTCTTACCCAGGACCCCAATGCATATATTATGCAGGAGTTTATTATGTAAGGCGAGGCAAGGCACTCTTAGCATGGTGTATTCCTTCCACTGTCCAGTGTATTCCTGTATATATTAAAGCCCTTCATGTATATGTATAGACAATTCGTTTGTTCCCTGTCGCAGACAAAACAAATATGTGGGCTGTTATGTGTTCACCACACCGTTTTTATGTTTTTAGAATGTAGCTGCAGTATTCCTTAGTTTTAAAGGTATTGTATCTGTTTCTACCTTTGATATGTCCCTCAAGACAATCCTTCCGACAGATAGCATTATATACATTTTTTAAAAACAATGTAATGCCTCATAGGAAGTTAGTACCTACCTTTCAGGCATATTTGTGCGGCTATTGATGATATAGGTGTTATATGCCATAGTGGTATGGCACTGTCGACCTTATCTATGGCAGTGTGGTGGTTTAGAGTCATCTTTATCACTTTCGTTGATCAGAGATTTATAGCTATCTCATTTCCCTGAACAGCGAGTGCGCATCAATATAGATGTGAATCAATGTACGTATCACAGCTCCAAGGAAAGCTACTATCACTATAAATATTACTGCCGTGTTCTAACCGATCGAATATGTGTACGTGTATAGCTTTCTATTGATTTGATGGGTATTTCTCTTCAAGTCGGTCAGTCTAACTTATGTTAGGTCACATGGAGTTATTGCTTTCATATTTCAATACATACGTGATGTACTCATGTGTATGTATGCCTCTTTCTTTATTAATTATTTTCTATAAAGAAGAGGATGGTTTCTAAATAAAAAAAACTCTTGCTTTGGAATTGAGACAATAACGACAGTAAAGGGTTATATGCTAAATTTTAGGAAATACTTCCGTACTTTCATTGTTCCGCCTACAGATTGAATTCGTGGATATTTGTATGTATGCATGTATGTATGTATGTATGTATGTATGTATGTATGTATGTATGTATGTATGTATGTATGTATGCATGTATATGCGTGTGTGTTTGAATACTTGTGTATGTGTTTACATGTATTTACGTCTTTGAGTACGGTACAGGACACTCTCCAGAGTCAACATGTGAAAGGTACATTAATTTTCCCCTTCCTTCCGGAGACGCGAGGTGGCACAATGGGCAAGTGCTAGCAACCTCTCTTGTTTCTCATTCCAGAGTTACGGTGAAGACCGGTGAAACAAACGGAAGTGGGTCACATACCTTCAACAGCTGTAATGGTGGATGATGGCCGCAACGGTTTGATAGCTCCAATTGTCTTGCAGTCCTTGTCATTGGACCAACATAACTCAGTCTCAAGATTGTGTTGAAACTGATGTGCAACAGCTTCTCAACACTAAAGAAAACCATACACAGACGTCCCCCAGATTTCCCCTATCCCATAACGTCCTCTGGCGATCATCTAGGGGCAATGGTAGTGAGACTGTGACATGTAACACTCCTAGTCATGAAATGGTACGGAGGTGGCAGTAGTGTGATGGTCGTCAGACATTTCGGCTGAGACAGAAGTGTCTTTCAATAGCTACAGCTGCGTCTGAGTAATTCTTTCTAGGATCAGCTCAGCCCACCCTACATTGGGAAGAGCGCTAGAAAGGTGCCTCAAACATAGCCTGCCTCAGCTTCCTTCAATGGGTCTCCGTATCGAGAGGAGGTCATCTTTTTATGGACAAATTAAATAATATATAATAAAATTTGGATCTTGCAATGTTCGGATTTTTATTGATAAGCTGGGCAGCACTCGTCTCTATGCAATTGGCACACATTAATATCGATATTGTGGCCCTTAGTGAGACAAGACTATTTGATGACGGACAGCTTAAAGAACATGACTGCAGATATATCTTCTTTTGAAAGGTAAACCACCTGAAGAGGGGCGCTTACATGGAGCAGGCTTTGTGGTCTGCAATGATCTGGATGATAGGTTATATGAACTACCTACTGGCATTAATGAAATATAGATAACTCTCCGTGTAAAGTTCTCCGTTTCTAACAGATACACGACAGTCAACGGTGCGTATCCGCCCACAATCGATGCAGGCACGGAAGTTAAGGGAGAGGAACAGAGGGATAGAGTTTCTCTCTCTCTCTCTCTCGCTCTCTTTCCCTCTATCTATCGCCGTTCCCCTCTGCTACTATCACTACTGCTGTCTCCCCCTCCTTCTTGTTGCCTCAGGAGGTAGGCGAAGGTAGCAGTAAACCCATATTCCCTCTGACCCTTACTTCTTGTATAGCTACGTTCTGTCTTTTCGTCTCTGGTCTCTGACCGAGAAGACATCTCTTCCTTCCTTCCTTCCTTCCTTCCTTCCTTCCTTCCTTCCTTCCTTCCTTCCTTCCTTCCTTCCTTCCTTCCTTCCGTCCGTTCGTCCTTTCCCTCTCTTATACTGCCTACCTGGGTAGACACAGGTTTCTCACCCGGTTCTCAAGATTTCTCAGCTCACAGACGATATGTGAAGAAGTTCTGTTGTTATTTTTGTTGTTATTGTTATTGTTGTTGTTGTTGTTGTTGTTGTTGTTGTTGTCGTTGTTGTTGTTATAGCGTCTGCGTTCAAGCATGGTAGAGAGAGAGAGAGAATGAGGATGAGAAGGAGGAGAAGAAGGAGGAGGAGGAGGAAGAGGCGGGGTGATTGCGTTGGCATGTATTTCGAGGAAGTGTTTTCTGTATAAGTACGTGAAAGTGTGACCATTTGATGATACGTAAGCGCGCGTGTGTGTGTGTGTGTGTTTGTGTGTGTTTGTGTGTTTGTGTGTGTGATGTGTGTGTGTGTGTGTGTGTGTGTGTGTTTGTGTGTGTGTGTGATGTGTGTGTGTTTGTGTGTGTGATGTGTGTGTGTTTGTGTGTGCGTGTGTTTGTGTGTGTGCGTGTGTTTGTGTTTGTGTGTGTGTGTGTGTGTGTGTGTGTTTGTGTGTGTGTGTGTATTTGTGTTAGTGTCATGCTATGGAAGGTTGGAATTGATTAAATTGTATTCGTATTTATGTTTTGCGCAGTGCTAGTGGGCACTTCCGGTGTTCGTAGGGTTAGCTCTGGAGGCCCGGGCAGAGGGATTTGTAATGTTTGGTGTATTCGATAACCATATTTTATAACTTTTTGGGCTTTCTATAGTAGTTTTTGCATTGAGGTTATAGCAGAACTATAAAAAATGTGATTCTAGTCGTGACCATCCTGTCTTTTGTATGTAAGGCACTACATTCTCCAATCTCTCCTTTCTGTTTTAAGATGGCAGAGTGTGTGATATGAGAGAGATATTTGGCAGGTATTTCTACCAATGATATTTTTAGATTCTTTCTTCACGTTAGGTTGTTTGCTAAAGGTTTTGGTAGGTCAGTTGGTTAGAGTGGTGCTGGATATAGTCTTACGTGTGGTTTGGTGTGTTTTTTTCTGGTATGAGGTAAATGTGATTTCTTGCCATGTGTGTGTGTATAAGTGTGTGACCCCAAGCAGCTTCGATTTTAAGTGCTGTTGACACCGTCGGATAGAGTAGTCCTGCTATAGGTGTCGAAACTGAAGTGAAATCCGATTGGCAGCTGATGATGGGTTGAGTGATGGTGCATGTATTGTGTCTTGCCAGTGTTGTAAAAGTTCTGGTTGTCCTGGAGATGTGCTGTGAACGATATTTTTTCCTCCTTAGCTTAAGGTCTGGGTGATTATATGTAAGGTTTTGTTAGTTTGGATCTAAGGGGCTTGTTTTTGGTTTTAGTTTTTCTGAGTTTGGAGGGTAGATTTGGATTTAGGTTAACATGTTTTGTCCCTTACTTTTGACTACTGGGTCTAGAATTCTAAATTCTGCTAGATTTTTTTGGGGGGGGGTGTTGGTTGGATAGTTTAGGGTCGAGTGAGTATAGAAATATTACACACATACACATATATATATATGTATGTGT
>JAOPJM010527922.1:0-10308 GCA_027124095.1 Muusoctopus leioderma
CATGCGCAATGAAACAACCGGATGGGCAGAAGGACATGTATTATTATAATATAAGGCGACGCATCGCTGTGGATATTAGGACCAAGTGAGTGTGTGCACACACTCACTTGGTCGTGTGTGCACACACTCACTTGACCGTGTGCACTCACTCGCTTGGCCGTGTGCACACACTCACTTAAGCATGCACACTCACACACTCAGGTGTACACACATGCTTACTTTCTCACTCACTCCAGTGCACACACTCACTCAACAACAACAGAAGGGAGGACCTGTTAGATAAGGTAGTCCTTGATACAGGGGTTTGAAAAAATATAATTAAAAAAAAACAAGACGGGATGGTTATGGCTGGAAGGTCTTTTGATGATAGATCTGCTCAATTTAGTTTATGATGTAGAGAGAGGAAGAGAAGTTTAATGTCTAATGTTTCGGGTGGCATGACACTTCGTCGAGCTTTCCTCAAGTTCTGCTATCTCCCACTGAACCTCAAGTTTTGTAAGTCATTTTATTCTATAAATAATAAATATATTGTCTCTATTCGATGTATTGAGTACTTTACTTAAATTGTGGTTATTTTCTGTTCCGTGCGAGACTTTTAACAGCAACTATATATATATATATATATTTTACATAACTTGAAGTTGAAACTTAATACTATTGTTATATATAGTTTCATGTTTTATATTGTCAAACATGTTGTCATATGATAGGTATGACAAGGTGTTTGACAATCAGACATATTTAAGTATCAACAGTTTAAAGTTTCATCATCAAATTATATACATGTATATGCAAAGTCGAACAACACATGGGAACAGCAAGTGGTAATCCAAAAATGAAATCAAACACAGGTTAACATCCAGGTAAGTATTAGTTTAACGCTTGAGGAACAAATATATAGTTTTTCTGACGTATCCGGCATAACCCTTTAAAAGAAGGAACAAAAACAATCCAGCACGGGGTGAGAACAAACTTACGTCTGATGTTAAAGGAGGCGAAAAGTTAGTCTGGAGAGGGCATGAGAAAGGGAGATAAGTTCATATATAGATAGATAGATATGTATATATAATCAGCTCAAGAGAGGTGGTTGTGTCTGCAACATGACTAAAGGGTCCTCTCTATCCTATGTTGTCTCCATTCGATCACCAACTACTTTACAGAGTGCACTGGCTGTATTTTATTATGGCACCAACAAGATGTTGGCATGCATATATATCATCATCATCATCATTTTACGTCTGTGTTTCCATGCTAGCATGGGTTGGACGGAGATTTCTTGAGGCACCATTTTACGATCGGATGCCCTTCCTGTCACCAACCAAACTGATTAAGTATGGGAATCCTACTACCGAACAGCCAAGCATTTTGTTATTTGGAGGTGTAAACAAACTCACCGGCCAATCGATAAACAGTGTCCAGCTATTTATATAGTTACTGTAGTTTATCAGCACTATTAGCAACTCTTCACCACTCTTCAATATTTCTCAATGCTTCAGCAATGTTCCATTGTTTACATAGTTACATTCTTGCTTGTAAGATTAAAGCTTTAATTTGGACAGTTGAAATCGGCAGGACATGCGATATACGACAGAAATGTGGTTTGATTCCTGTACACGGTCTGTCCTTTTCCCGTCCTTCAGGGGTACTTTAACCGATTTATATAACTACGGTTTGTAGTTTATCAGCATTGTTAGTAATTTTCTATTATTCTTTAATATATATATATTAAATGCCCTCACCCGCACCCATAACGTCGATCGCCTTTCTGCCCTTGCACCCCGCACCCAACCCACACCCAATTGCCTTCCCTTTCCCCCTCACCTACCACCCCTCTGCTTCACCCCTACAACGCTACATCCTACATGCCTTCTGAACCCTTCAATCCGACCCCATTACTTCCTTCTTCACCCACCCACCCTTTCTCTCTTTCAAACGGGCCCGCAACCTTTGTGACCTACTTGTCTACAGCTCCTCCCTCTCCAGTCCGCGTTCCCTACCTGGCTCCACCCCCTGCTCTTGCCCCCACTGCCACTCCTGTCCTTTCCTGTCCAATACCACCACTCTCACAGGACCCAACCACCGTTTCTTCACCATTTTTCACTCCTTCACCTGCACGTTGTCCAACTTAATATACTGTTTAAGATGCTCCCACTGCAACATCTACGTTGGCCAAACTGGCCGACGCCCTCTGACCGCTTTGCGGAACACCTCCACGACATCCGCACCCACACCAACTCTCCTATCTCCCGCCACTTCTGCTCTCCCAACCATTCCAGCCAGCACCTTTCCGTGTTCGGCCTGGCTCTCCACCCTGGGTCCCTTTCCAGTCGTCTACAAAGAGAAGTGTTTCATCTTTTCGTTGCAGACCTCTACACCATTTGGCTTAAACTCTTCCTCTAACACCTGACACCTCCCGCCACACTCGTATGCTACCCCTATTATTTTCCTTTATTTTTTTTCATTTTCCCCGTTTTTATATATATTTTTTAACCTTTGTTACCTCCCCTGCCCCGTTGCTTCCACTTCCCTTCACCTCCTGTGACTTTTCTTTTTCATCCACCCCCTCCCACTCCCAAAATTTTTGTTTGATGTTTTGTTTTTGTTGCCTCCCTTCCATGTTACCTCTCTATTCCACCCCGATTTCCTTACTTTCCTCTTGTCTATCCCCCCAATGAAGAGCCTTGCTCGAAACGTTAGTGACTCTATTTCTCCTTCCTGAGCGTAAAACTAATAATATTTTTATTTTTATCCTGTGTCTGTTGTTTTTCTCAGTTAAATTTTACCGTGATGGAAATGGGGAAATGAAGAGATACGCAGGGACAGTGTATACCTACTTCTAAATTCCTAGGTTTTTTTTATGTCCAATGTCTTCTACTGGAGTCACTTTTATTTGTTATCTATTGTCAAATTTTTATAAATAAAAATTTACTTGTTTACCTATTATAATTATGCTTTGCACATTTTATTCAGTTTTCATAATAATACGTAATATAGATTCATTTATAATATATTTACTGGCTCAGTATTCTGGTTGGATTTGAAATGAAAGTGTAGGGAAATGTACATGAGTGTTTATATGTAACCATGTATACATGAATGCTTGTGTGAATATGTGTATGTAATTGGGTGTAATTGTGTGTTTGTATATATGCTCCAAGACTACCTTCTGTCACTTTGACAATATTTTAATCTTTTCTCGGAACTGTAACAACATGTGTAATCCTTTCAGTTATTATTTACCCACCTTACTGTCCAACCCCATCCACCCCACAATACTTGAGTATATCGGCATAGCTTTATATCTTAGTGGTTCTTTGAGTTAATTGTTCAAACCCATCTTCATGCCTACCTCCATCCACCCCACAATACTTTCATCTGTCATTGTATTATCTGTACCTATTGTCCCTTGAACAATTTTCTGACCCTTTTTCTTCACCTCACCTCCATCTTATTTAGTCAATCATCTTCCTCTCAAACTAAGCATTCAACCTCAGTTTTCTTGGTCCCTAATTTACTCACTCACTCTCACACAAAGAACCAGGGTGGTTAAACTTTATATTCTACACTCCTTACAAAAGTATCAAACCTTTATATTCTACACTCCTTACAAAAGTATCAAACCTTTATATTCTACACTCCTTACAAAAGTATCAAACCTTTTGCATCTCCCCTTACCTGAATTCAGTTAGCATTGCAAGATCTTTTACAGCTTAACTTAACAGCCAAGACAAGGAAGGAAGCAAACTAAGTATTAGCATACCTAAAAAGTTTTGATTCTGTGTTAATGTCGGCTGTTTCATATAAGTGTTGGCTTCAATAGATATTTGCAACAAGGTCTTTCAGAGATGCCACATTGGATGTGGATGTATCAAACATTGAAACTCTCCTTGAAGATTTAATGAAGTTGCGAAACACCTGGAAAAGTATCTGGAATGAAGCGAAAGAGGTGGCAGAGATAGAGATCAAACTCTCCCATGGGTGTGAAGGCGTCAGTCGAAAGAGAAGGCTGCATGATGATACAACACCTGATGCCAGACTGGCGGGAATTACAGACACAGATGATTTACCAGAAGAGGCTTACATCAGAAAATCTGTTTTTTATGTTTTGATTGATAATGTCATTACTGGATTAACTGTAAGGTTAAGCCATTGGCCAAAAAATGATTTCTTGTGGAAATATCCCACAGTGTCTGCATGTGAGCTAGAAAATATACTATTGACCTTAACAATGAAGATTTTGTAACAGAAACGCAACATTTACCATCAGTACATAAGGTAAGTTTTGAAAAAGCAGAACTGAAGCCTTTAGAATTGTTAAATTTATTAAATGACTACAAACTTTGTGAGATATTTCCAAATGCTTGACTTAGTTTGAGAATATTGTTGACAATTCCAGCTACAGTAGCATCAGCAGAAAGATCTTTTAGCAAACTGAAACATATCAAAACATTTTTAAGGTCTAACATGTCTCAAACCTGACTTGTTGATTTAGCAAGACTCAATATAGAATCAAACATTACCAGAGAAATTGATTTCAATAGTGTTATTTTGCAGATAAAAAAGCCAGAAAAGTTCCTTTTGTTAGCTGGATTAGGCTTATCTTTGCTTTGTATAAAATATATTGTAATCTAGACATTCTAGTGCATAGGGAATAAAACATTTACGAAAGTTTACCTGTGGTCATATTCAGATAACCTCAGGCTATTGAACATCATGTTCAATTATGTTTTCATAATCACACACCACTTTGCTTATATTTTATCATAACCATAATTTTTTACAAAGAAGGAAAAACTATAACTCAAAATTTCATATTATACCATTATCTTTATCGAAAAGACTTAAATCCTCATTTTGAGAGGAGTTACCCCACCCCCGGGGGCCCTGAAAGCAGTCACGTTTTGCCTTGCAAAATTTCTCTCGGAAGCCCTGACCACCATCAACTTTGTCCACCTAACATCCTCACCACCAATAAATGCCCATATACATGTGTATATGCACGCACGTGTGTGTGACCAGTGTATTCCAAGGATTGATGCTTCACTATATATAAACCAGGCTCTAGCTATATTTTTCCAGCGACAGGCTCTTGAGTCACTGGTAAAGATTTACTACGCCTATAATACAGTATATACCACTCTACTCATGTATTGAGTTTTTGACATCAATATATATTTCACAAGCCATCATGTTCCCAATGAGTGAAAGATTTTAGGAAACAGGTATGTGATTCTTCATCCTTCCTTATATCTATTTTTCATAACATTTTTTTTCATTGAGATGTAATCACCAAAATGAGTTTCAACAACATAAACTTATTTGTGATAAATATTATCAAATGTGTTTCTTATGGTATTTGTATTATTATCAAAATCTTTTACGAGTAAAACATCCCATTTTAAAAAAGGTAGATCCTATTACACAGCAACTAACATTTCTATAAAAAAAAATTTTAATTACAATTTTCCTAAATAAAAAGGGCAGATTTTATTACATATGTAAGAAAAAGAATGTGTCTCAGTGAACTGTATAATTACATTGGTATATTGTATCATCATCGACATCCATTCATCTGTTTTCATAGTTGCTACATGCATTGTGTAGACTAAATTTCATCATGTTCATCATGAAAAAAAAACAAAAAAACACGCACACGGTTTTATTGTTAACGCATCAAATGTGCAGGATGTGGCAAGCAAATAGACTCTAATTACAAAGAAAAACATGTTAGTTCATGCCGATCAGACTGACTTTTACATCAATTCCTGAGAAATCACAACAGACACTGCTTTTTTTAAAAAACATTCAGCACCAAATCTTTCAGATAAAGAAAAAAGTGATAATGATAACCACACAGCTTCCCAAACTATCACCAAGAACAGATGTGTTGACAGTGACGATCAGGATATCGCAAAAAACCTTGAGTCTTTACAGAGCCTGGCTCCTCCAAATCTGAAAATACTTCAAGTGACCAAAATGATGATGAAGGGAATGTGACCCATGAATCTCCACTGCCTCCACTGTCTCTAAAAGACAATGTCATACAAATTAGACCAAATCAGACAATTCTGAAAACAATATAAACCAAAGAAATTTGGTAAGGAATCTAGTTTCAGAGATTTTAAAAGTGAATGGTTTAAACTTTATCCTTGGCTTAGCTATGACACTAACAAATGTCAAGCTTCATGTTACCCTTGTAAAATGTTTATGCATAGTAACAGTTTTACTTTTGAAAACTGGAAAAAGACACACCGACTCACAAAGCATACAAAAAGTGCTTATCATCAGCAGTCCATGATGAAGTGGATAGACTATTGAGTGAATGCAAAGCACAAAATGTCGGAAATAGGTCAACTAAATACTGTACAGAAGCAGCAAGTAGCGCAGAACCAAGAGTACTTGAAAATTATTATCGAAACTCTATTGTTCACTGCCCAACAAAACATAAAATCGGTTAGATACATATATGCAGTGGACCTCACCGTTGTCCAAAACGAAATTCTTGATATCATGGCTGAGGTTGTTTTAGGCAGCATAGCAAATGATGTGGAAAAGTGTTCAGAATATTCCATCATTGCTGATGAAATGTCAGACATCAGCAGCATTGAGCAAGATGCAATATACCTCAAATTCATCACTGAAAGAGAAATCAGGGAGTCTTTCACCAGGTTCTATCCAACGCCTTCTACTGAAGGAAGTGTCCAATAACTGCATCAGAAATGAGTGTATAATCCACCAGTGTATAAGACGGAGAATTAAGAATCTATCAGGAACCAGAAGTGTCTTTCAAAGAGAAAATAATAAAACATTGAATATTGCAAAAATAGGAAAACACAGCACAGCCTATACCAGGTGCGTTTCAGAATAACAATCTAGGTTTCTTGGAATTTGATAAAATATTTTTTTTTAAATGGAATTTTATCGAAGGCCATCCAAACAGAAATGTTTACATTGGATTCAAAGTATTTTCAAAATAGTAAAGGGCCACAAAAATCTTTTAGAAAATAGAGGAATCATTGACGAGAAAAATGAAAATGGTGAGATCTTCTCAGAGTTCTCCATTGCATAAAAGTTTAGCAATACAAAACCTCGACAAGGAATCCTATAGACAGGAAGAGGAAAGCAATTTTGGAAATTTTAGTGAGTTACTAAAATTGTTGGCAAAGTTTGATCATGTTATATTGAAGGACATCGAGAGAAAATAGCAGAAACAGTTCATTATATTGATATTGATTTTAGGTGACAACAATTTTTATAAAAGTGTCTTTTCTTAGATTTCTCCAATTAAGACGAAAGGATGTTGAATACATGATGAAAGTAATTTTGGATCAACTCGTAAAAGACGAAATACCGTTAGAAGACTGTCGATCTCAATGCTATGACAATGTTGCAGTTATGGCTGATTATAAAAGTGGTGTTCAACAGAAGATTAATGACAAAACTGCAAAACTATTTATGTAGACTGCGTTAATAATTCTCTCAATTTAGTTAGAGTGCATGCTGCTAAGCATGTTGTATTGATGGTAACATTTTTCGGTACAATTCAGTCACTTTATTCCTTCTTTTCTTACTCTACACTCCATTCGCAAAAGCCGAAAATACCATATCAATAATTGTCGAATCTGAATGTAAAACTTGATGAATTCCAGATCAGAGACTATGAAGCCATTTCACGAATACTTTGCTATCATAGTAGAAATTTTGCAAAGCATGGTTAATGATCAAAATCAAACTGTTGGTACAAGAGGTGATTCAGTCACGTGCTGAATCAAATTTTAATTTCTTGGTTTTGCTTGGGTCAGCCAGAGAATACTTTCTCTATTTAAGGCTTTTAACATCTCGAGCCGGATTTCATTCTCCCCAGAAGCTTCGCCACATTTGAACGCTTTAATTGCCCTTGTTACCTCAGCCTCTGTGAGGCTAGTCTTCGCCCCCAGATGCACCTCGTGTACACGAGAAGATGTTATCGTGACCGGATTTAGGAGATCAGCAAAGTATTCTCTCCACCTCTCGAGGATGCACTTCTCTACAGAGAGAAGAACGCCAGACAAGTTCCGAGGAAAGAATCGCAGGACAGATTTGACAGGCAAGTCTAACCGGCAGGAGACCCAGAGGTAGACCACGAGCAAGATGGTTGAATAATATACATAAGCTCGGTTGGTCTCGCTTGGGAATCCAGCCGGATCATTTGTTGACGGTTGTTTCTGATAAGACCCTCTGGAAGGTGTGTCTGAAGACTCTGCCCCCTCTCAGGAATAATTGGGCGAGGAAGATGGTTGGATGGGTGGATGGTTTTGCTTGTATTTTTAAATAAAATTATTATTCGGATTGACCGTGTTCAAAAGCGACTCCAAGACCATACCATAAACTTTCATAATGCTGCTTGTGATTTAGAGGAACTTCAAGTTCATTTTTTAAGTGGTTGAGAATCATTGAACAGTGAATCACTTGAAGCTGGGCTGAAACTGTTTGATGAATAGGATATCCAAGTAGGAAGACACCCAAGAAAGAAAACAAAAATGCCAAGGGTGCGAAAGAATGAAAGAAACTATTGATC
The DNA here is from genome assembly GCA_027124095.1 of Muusoctopus leioderma. Taxonomy (NCBI): domain Eukaryota; kingdom Metazoa; phylum Mollusca; class Cephalopoda; order Octopoda; family Octopodidae; genus Muusoctopus; species Muusoctopus leioderma. Next base: position 8,558 of record JAOPJM010527922.1, read on the forward strand.
TCCATAATGAAATGGAAGAAATATTTGTTGACATCGTTGAAGCTTTAAAACTAAATAATAAACTAAATTTAGATATTGATGAAGTTTTTGATGAAATAAGATTAATTAGAAACAACTATGAAACTATCAAAATACTCCACTTTTTACAAGATGCATAACATAAGTAACAACTGACATATGAATTTAAAAAGTAATGACATTAAATGTGCCGTGGTCAGTCTTATGACAATACCTCAAGTATGTCAGGACACTATATTGGATTGCAAACACGGATCTGTGACTAAATGAATTTGCTATATTTATTCCTAGTGCTGGACAGTCTTAACTTGATGGAAGTAAAAGCGGCAGAATGTGGGCCACAGATTGTCTCCTTCTTTGATTTTGTTCAGCATTTGTATTCTTTTTTCTGAGCTTCCACACTTCACTGGAATGTTCTGACATCATCCTTGGGAAAGAACCATATCGTGATCAAATATCTTTCTGATACGAGATGGTTAGCACATTTCTGCTCTTCATGGAGGTTTTGAGAAAGTTCAAGCTGCATTGGATGCTCTTACAGTTGACACTGATGAAGAGTGGAATAAAAGACGTGAGGCAGAAGGATTGAGCAAGAAAATGGAGAAGCTGGAGACTAACATTTTAACAATTGTTTTGAATGACATTCTGGAAAGGGTAAACAAAATAGTAAAATTTTGCAGTCAAAAGATGTGGACATACTTGTTGCCAGTGAACTTTTCAAGTCTCTAAAAGCCTGTCTTCAAGAAATGAGATTCAAATTCAAATGATAAAAGCAGGTGTCCATATTTAAAATATAACAATGGAGACAAACGTGCAAAAAAGTGAAGTGTACGTCTTAACAGACATGATGGGTCAGCAGAACAGATACTTCTTGACGAAAGTGAGAAATTCAAGGTAGAAATATACCTTCCTATTCTGGACTCTTACCTGACTAAACGTGCAGAAGCCTACAAAAATATTGGTAGTCTGTTTTCATTATTCAGTCAGTTAAAAGCAATTGACTGTAATGAGCTTAGTCAAAGGTGTGAACAATTGGTTAATTGGTTAATGCTTTTCATTAAGAACTTGATTACAATGAATTACTTAATGAATGCAAGTATATTAAGCACTACATTGTCCACGATAAAGAATGTAAGACTCTTCAAGGCATATATAGCAAAATTATTTCAGATAAGTTGAAATCTGCATTTCCCAATGTTGAAATTGCACTTCGAATATTTATGTGCATGTTGGTCACCAATTGTATGAGGGAGCATTCCTTTTCTAGGCTGAAACTTATACAGAATCATTTTTGCAACACAATAGAACATAGACTTTCAACCGATTATAAAGCAATTTTCTGCAATGAAATGCTGCAAATTTCCTAGTTGAAAAACATAATTCTAATATGTTTGGGGTGAGAGGGTTAGGGGTCCCCAAGTACATGGCTTTTCCCGGGGGCCTCAAATATACGTAGGACGGCCCTATCCGAGGCTATGGTAAAGACACTTGCCCAAGATGCCACAGAGGAATCAAACCTAGGGCCACATGCTTGTGAAGTGAACTTAACCATTCGGCATGCTAAATATCTCTCTTTCTCAAAAAGGTAAAAAAAAACCCAGCTGAAGTTAGGTTTTTTTTTTAGTCACTATAACAATTCCTTCCAACAACAGTGCCTGTGTTGCAAGGAACGGTATTTGCCCTGACCATCCACCACCACCCACCCACACCATCATTATCACTCCTCCCACCTG